>ML822384.1:96698-107616 GCA_009831015.1 Picea engelmannii
AAAGCTTTGCATCAAAGTATAGCTATTTGGGTTAAACGATCTAAGAAAGCCACGTTGTTAGAAGCCTTCGAAGAGGCCAGCCAGATTGAAAAAGACATACTTAGTCTTAAAGACTCTACTAGCAATGAAACAGAGACTAGTTCTTCTTCCAAAAAGAAGATCGAAATCCTCCCTAGACCCACTCTAAGTAAAACACAACCTGAAAGCTCTGATTTAGAAAACTTAACTAAAGTTGTTCAAAAACTGTCAAATCAAGTTATAGACTTAAAAAGAACGACCAAAGAAGCTTCCTCGAGAAAAGGGCCTTACAAACCCCCGTTCCGAAAACCCTTTCCCACCAATCGACCTAATCCAACCACCGAAGGCCTTAATCTAGAAAGTCTGCAATGCGCTCTTCAAACAATTCTAGAAGCCCAAGATAACTTGATGCCTCCTGAGATTCCTAAAGAGGTAGTTGAACAAGAGACAGTTCAAGAAGAGGAGTCTTCTCCAAACATTTTTGGACACTTCTCGGATAGCATCTTTCAAGCTAACTTCGAGACGGTGCATCCCTATAATACCAGGAGTAAGACAACAAACAAACCTTCTGCCGAAAACACTACAACTTCACCTCCAAAGCAATCTAAATCAGCTGAGACTAAACAGAGTAATGTGAACCCCAACTTAGATTATGATGTAGTTGAAGATCTTAAAAAGTTGAGAGCTAACATTTCTGTTTATGAGTTATTGAAATTTCCATTTCTGCTACAAAAAATGTTACAAAATATCTCAGAGAATGGAAAAAATAGTAATTCAAGTGGTAACAAGGTTGTGCAGAACAAAGTTCCCCAGAAGACTTCCACTAAAAACAATCATGATCCTCAAGATAAAGGAAGCCTTCCTGTAAGTAATGTAAATAACGTAAATAATGTAGATAAAGTAGCTTTAGAAACTGCGAGTAAAAAGCCTCAAGCTACCACTCTTAGTACTCGCAAAAATGTACCTCCTTTTTTGTTAACTTTCGAAATCTTTAATAGAAACGTGCACAATTGTATGGTAGACTCTGGAGCGTCATCCAATGTGATGCCATGGTCTGTATGCCAGAAGATTAACGCTGAAGTTGAACCCTCCACCTTAAAAATCATACAACTTGATTGGACCAATGTTAAAGTTATAGGTGAACTAAAGAATGTGCTTATTAGATTATCATCTAACCCCAAGGTTCATCAACTCATTGATATAATTGTTGTGGATATTCCAGAAGTGTATGGTTTGTTTTTAAGCAGGGACTGGTCGGAGCAGATACACGGTTATTTCGCGACAGATTGGTCTCATCTATGGATTCCATAGAATGACAAGCCTAACAAAATCAAGGTAAATCGTGAACGCTACCTTAAGTTCACGGTCACAGATTTGAATGATCCCAACGAACCATTTACACCTTCTGCTGATTCACCCGAAGTACAAGGAATGGACACCTTCTTTGGCAACTTCATGGCTGAGGCTTCAACTATCACCAATCCAGAACAACAGTCCGAGATTGTAGCATACGTACAACCAACAAATTCTACGCAATGATCCCATGTGCCCGATGGAAATCAAATTTGGTCTCTGTATTTTGATGGATCAAATTCCAAAGAAGGAGCTGGTGCAAGTTGCGTTATTATCGATCCAGCAGGTAACAAAACATTGATTGCATGTAGGTTAGAATTTGAATGTACTAATAACACTGCAGAATATGAGGCTTTACTGCAAGGTCTCAGAAAAGCTTCGGATATGAACATTCAAAATTTAACCGTCTTTGGCGACTCCGAAATAGTGGTTAGACATGTAAGAGATTCGATCCACTGTGTGTCTCTGCATCTCAAAAGCTACCAATCTGAGGTATGGAATTTAATGAACAAATTTTATGCTTTCAATATAAATTCTATTCCTAGATTGAATAACTCTAAAGCAGATTTATTAGCTAATGTAGCTTCTAAACTTCTTCCTGCATAAGGCTTGTCCCCATACGCATTCACCGTCGAACTGTTGTTCCGGCCATCCGTTCCCGACAACATCATGAACTGGAGAGTCTTTGACGATGATCAATAGATTATTAACTTTCTGTACATGGAAGAAACCTTTCAAGGTGCGGTGATAGATGAACACACGCACGACGACAATTTGCGCGATTTCACGGTAATACCAGATCCGAGAACTCCTGAATCTTCATCGGACATGGTAAACTCGATCCCTAAATCTGTAGTTAGATTAGAGAAATTTTATGATTTTCAAGATAAATTCAAAAAATCGGTCAACTGTAAAACCAATAGTTCCTCGTTATCTTATGAAAAGGTAAACTTAGGAACTAAGGACAATCCGCAGTGCATCAATCTAGGGGTAGAATGTTCTGAACAAGAAAAAGATGCATTTATTAAATTGTTCAAATAATTTAAAGATGTTTTTGCATGGACGTATGATGACCTTAAAACTTTCGACCCTAACATCATACATCAGGTCATTCCTATGAAACCCCAAACCTTACCCTTTCAACAAAAATTGAGGAAAATGCACCCTAAGCTCGAACCGACCGTTCAAAAAGAACTGAATAAGCTCCTAAATGCTAAGATAATTTTTCTTGTTAGACACACTCAATGGGTTTCTAACCTTGTCCCAGTCTGGAAGAAAAGTGGGGAAATCCGACTCTGCGTCGATTTCCGAAACCTTAATAGAGCGTCTGATAAAGACAAATATCCTGTCCCACCCATGGAACAGATCCTTCAATAGGTATCTGGTTCTGAGAGGCTATCCTTACTGGATGGTTTCTCGGGGTACAACCAAGTCCTGATGTCTCCACTAGACCAACTTAAAACTACCTTCCGTACCCCGTGGGGCACTTATGCTTATCGAAAAATGCCCTTTGGATTGATTAATGCCGGTGCTACTTTTCAGAGAGCAATGGGCATTACTTTTCGAGGCTTAATCAATCAGTCCGTCATAGTTTACTTAGATGATGTGACTGTATTTTCTAAAAACAAAAATGATCATCTAGCTCACTTACGAGCCGTTCTACAACGATGTCGTAAATACGGCATCTCCTTGAATCCTAAAAAATCCATCTTTGCAGTAGAACAAGGTAAACTCTTAGGATTTATCGTGTCAAGCGAAGGGATGATTATCGACCTCGAAAGGACTCAAGTCATCATGAAACTTCCCCCTCCTACATCCAAAAAATCTATGCAGTATTTCTTAAGCCAAATTAACTTTGTGAGAAGATTTGTCCCCAGCTTCTCTGAAATGGTCAGACCCTTGCAGAACCTAATTAAGAAAGACACCCAATATCACCGGGGACCCCTAGAAAATCAAGCTTTTAATGCAATAAAGAAGGCCATAATAGACGCTCCGTCTCTCATGAGCCCCGATTTTTCTCAAGACTTTACACTCTACACTTTTGCTTCTGATTGTTCCTATGCCGCCGTCCTAACCCAAAAGAATGCCAAGAACAATGAAGTACCCATTGCCTTTATGAGCTCTGATTTCAAAGGCGCTGAACATAATTACCCAGCGGTATATCGACAAGCCTACGCTGTTTTCAAAGCAATCAAGCACTTCCAGTCATATCTTTTGAAGTCTAGGACGAAAGTCATTGTCCCCTACCCAGTCGTCAGGAACCTATTAGTGCAAAAGAAACTAGGTGAAAAGAGGGCTAACTGGGTCACCTCCTTGCAGGAGTACGACTTAGAAATCACCCCAACTCAGATAGTGAGAGGCCAAGGGTTATGCAAGTTAGTTGCCGATTCAGCAACAGGACAACAAGAAGAAAGCGATACGTCAAACCTAGGACAACACGATCAAAATCTAATCTGTTGCGCACAAAACTCTGTCAGTCCTTGGTATGACGATATGAGATTCTGTCTTGAAAATTAGTCAGCCCCCCGTCACTTGGATCCTGCTAAAAGAAGAGCATTGAGATTAAAGTCTACCTCCTTTCATCTGGTTAATGGCATCCTGTTTCGTCAAAGTTTTGACGGCGTACTGATGCGCTGTCTTGAAAAAGACGAAGCAGAAAAAGTCTTGCTAGAGTTGCATGCAGGAGAACCTAGTGGTCATTTTGGTGGTGACACCACTGCCCATAAGGTTTTAAGAGCTGGTTATTACTGGCCCACGCTTTTTAGAGACGCCCATGCCTTGTGTCATAAATGTACCATTTGTCAAAAGGCCTCAGGGCGGTTACAAAAACCAGCCTTTCCTTTACAACCCGTTTCAGTAGATTCTCCTTTTCAGCAGTGGGGCCTTGATATCATAGGGCCGATCAACCCCCCGTCCTCACAACAACACAAGTTTATTGTGACAGCCACAGATTATTTTACCCGATGGTCTGAAGCTGCCACGTTAAGAACCGTCAACACCAATCAGGTAATTTCTTTTCTAAATTCGAATATTATCATTCATTTTGGTATCCCTGACTGTTTAGTATTCGATAACGCTTCCTACTTCTCCTCTCTTGAAATGAGCGAGTTCGCTTTGGAAAAAAGAATTAAATTGAAGTATTTTTCTAGCTATTACCCTCAGGGCAACGGATTGGCAGAATCAACAAACATGAACTTGATTAAAATTATCAAGTGAACAGTGGTTTAAAATCACAAGAATTGACACAATGCACTGTTAAATGCGCTATGGGATGATAGGGTAACACCAAAAGATGTTGTAGGTAACTCCCCCTTTTTTCTCATTTATGGCAGAGAAGCAATTTTGCCACCTCACATTCTTCTTCCTTCACTACAGTTGTCACGGAAAATCCAAGAAGAAGATTGTCCCCCTTTAGAAAACCGAATTAACGCTTTGATGAAGCTAGAAGAGGTAAGAGCCCAAGCTAAATGTAAGTTAGATCAGCATCAACTATTGGTTAAAAGCTGGTTCGATTCTAACTATGCTTCTGATAGGAATTTCGAAGTAGGTGATCTCGTCCTGAAATGGGACAAACTGCATGAGGGAAAGGGAGAGCACACAAAATTTCAAAACTTGTGGCTTGGGCCGTTTTTAATTGCTGAAAAGTTGGGTCCCAGTTCTTTTCGATTGCAAAATCTTGAGGGGCAGCCTGACACCTATCCGGTGAATGGCCAAGCCTTGAAAAGATACTTTGCTTGATGACAACCCTTGTATATTATGTACATATTTTTCTTTTGTTTGCTTTTCGTTTTCTTTTTTGTTTTTGATTTTTCCTTTGAGTTTATCAGCTTGTGTTTTTTGAAATACACATACCTGTACATTGAGCTATTCAGATGAAGAAAATAGAAAATTCCTTCGCTGAAATAACTACTAAGAAAATTGCATAAACATCAATGGTACATTTCTGAAATTTATATCTATGTTGGCAAAAGTCTGTTGTTTGAAAGAAGATGATTGATTTCGATCTCTGAGTAAAGCTTGTCATAATCATCTATTATCTTTTTACGCTGTCCCTATTCCTTAAGGGAATGAATCGAAAGATGTCTCCCTGCCTTAGGAAGTTGTTTTTATAAATGAAACATCTCTGGATCTTAATAAAGGATAGTTCTAAAAAGAAAATAAAAAAATTCTAATGAGGTCTGAAAAAATATGTTAAAATATCATGATTTTCAGCGTCACCCCACTCAACTATATATCTTTGAAAAAGACAAAACAAAACAAATTATTAATAGAGTTGTGGGAAGTGTTTGTAGACCCGCCGGGATGCTGAACAGGTCTGTTGGCAGCGGGTAAATGCATGCATGACGCCAAGAAAACTTCGCCGGGGTACTGAACAGGCCCGCTGGCAGCGAAGTAATGTCGGGTATATGAAAATTTGCAAAGAAGAAACCTCTTTAATGTCCTTTATTCTGATCTAGAACTTCTTGGCAGGATACAAATGTCAGAGTGGGTTAAATGGCAACCCTGTCGAGGCTATGGACACCTGCTGGCAGCAGTGGCTCTGTCAACAGTATTGGAGATTTTATCTTTAATGTCGTGACTCACTAGTCTTAGGACTGTTATCTGTTTTCATCTTTTAAAACACTGCTGGAATAGTTGGTTAATGATGATGTTTATACAATTTTCTGGTTGTTGTTTTTGAGTTGGAATTATCTTTGTTATCCTAATCTGAATTTGTCATTTTGGCAGAGATAACTGCTTCTACCAGTGTGTCGCCATTGTTGGCAGCCAATTCATATTTTTCCACTGTCTTATAAGCTGCCTACACCAACGTTTTACAAACCTTAATTTTTCGTCGCAATTCTCAAATAAACGACACTTTTATTCTTTGCGCAATTTGCACACTTACCTTCGTTTTTGTTTTCACGACTGTAAGTGTGAAAACTTGGTCTTTCTAAGTCGCATTAAAATCATTATTGAATTATCATTATCATTCTTTTCGATATGCCTATTGCGCTTACATTTTACTTATCATTATGCAGTTGGAAAGACCTTTTGATCTGCACTCATTTGACATTCTTTGATTGATTATGTACTTTCGTTTCATGAGTAATTGAGGTTGTGATGCATTGGTAATTGGATTTTTATGTTCTATGATTTGATCTACTTGACCATTGGTTTCATAAAAATACATAGGTGTTATGGTTAAACCCTTGATATATATCATTTAATATGACACCTAGTTCATGTTATCAAAACGCATTGGCGCATTGGTCCAACACTTGGTATTGGTTCTGATTTGTATGTTTGGTTTTAAAAAAACTATGGCATAACGTTTGATTGCGCACATGGTTTATCCACTTACCAAAGGTTTTGATTGATTGAAGTGGCATAGTTATAACACATGTGCGTTGTGATTTGTATAGTTGAAAGCGTCGGCGGTTGTACCTTGGTAATGACTATTTTGCATGGCCAGCAAATAGCTCCACCACCTTCACACGATGTCATTAATGTTGCTCCTATCCCTGTTTCACCTCTGCTAGCTCGGGTAAGCCTTCAGGCGTTTTGTTCCTATGTATGCTGCATTCAAACCCTGGCTCATTCACCGTGTGCTCTTCCCCATGGCACCGGTGGTGCGAATTGAGCCGAATGGTAGTCAAGCCTTGCTACTGTTCGACAATGCCCGGAAAGACTTAGAGGATAGCGGTTGGCTCACCTTTGTACAGTGGTTTGAGGGTTTTAATCTATTTGTTGCACAACAGTTCACCCTGACTTTTGATGGCTGTAGGGCCAAGGTAGGCGACATTCAGCTTGAGCTGAATGAAGAGTTCATTAGCTCTGCCACAGGGTTAGCATCCATGGGTCAGCGATGGTTCAAAAACTCTAAAGTTGAGGAGGTGCCATGGCCTCTACTGTTCGTCTCACGAAATATCACATCCTGTGACAGAGGTATGCCGATTTCCACGCTTAAACCAAGATGGCATTATCTTTTGATGGTGGTTAAACAATTCGTGACCTGTGAGGGTCGATACAGACTGGTTTTCCTTTATCACCTTCGATTGTTAATGAATTTTATGGGGTATCCATTGAATATGCCTTTTTATTTCCAGCGAAGTCTTTATAAAATGGCTAAGAGGTTTAAAAGAGAAAAGGCCGATAGTAGCTTGATCCACCATGGCCTAATCAGACTCATCATTGTTCATCACTTAAATCTCCACGGTGATAGTTGGCAAGCATTTATCTCTCGGAATGGTTTTGCTGATGTAGAGCCCGTCCAATTTGACAAGACTGTGGTTAGTGAAACCAAGGTCGAGCCACCCATGCCCTTCCATGTCCTACTGCCCTCTCCTAAACCCTCGATCAACCCTGATATTGACTTACCCGACGTCTTAGCAGACAAGGTTGAGGCTATAAAAAAGCCTGTGAGCAAAAAGGTCAAGGGAAACCCTACTTTTGACGGCAAAGGTAAAAAGAATGCTCGACTCATATCGAGACTGGCTAGGAATAAGCCTAAACCTAGTGCTGAGCAGAAGCCCATAGTCCTTAGTGAGGATTCAGACTCTGACATCGAACGCTTCCTAGCTAGTGAGTACCCTTACTCCCAAGGTCTGTGCTCCGAGCCACCCTATGAATTTGTTTCTAATCTACTCCCTTGCCTAAGAAACAATCCTAGTTACCCATGGATCAAGCTACCTAACGAAACCCTCGGCGATGTAACCAAACCCTCACCTGCACTTTCGAAGCCCGGATAGTCGTCATGTGACCAGTGTAATGTGTGGTTGGAATGATACTATACAGACATTCCCTTACTTCAATCGAAAATCAAATCGCTGGAGAACCAAGTTACAGTATTGACAAGCCAAAGGGACAAGCTTCAAGCAAATGATAGGAAGCAGAAAACCACTGGTTCCATCGTTTTTAGGAATTTCGAATCGGCTACAGCTGTCGTCAATTCCAAAATGTCATGATCAAGCTGTCTGCTTGTCATCCAGGTATGAATTTAGGTATCAATTTCGTTTTGTGAATTGCTAGAATTAATATAATGATTTGAGTTTGGTTTTCAAATAGCTCTGTCTATTATTCGAAATGACTCTATTACAGCCATATCGAAAACGGTTATGTTGTTCATCCTGTACATTGTTTTCGTTTTGTTAAAATTAAATGAGGTTATGATTTGGTTAAATGATTTGGCCGTGCCCAGTTTAGCAATTGATTGGTTTTCATTTTTTTTGATTCGTTTGACTGTTGGTGTGAGTTAACGAAATCAATGGTTTGCTTTCGCTTGGAATTTGTTTGTATCTAACCTGTACAGGAGATTTTTATGCTAAAATTAGAGCACGATCATGTTTTGATTTGGTATGATTTCGTTATGGTTAAATTATATCGACTCTGATTTAGTTTGTATGCTGTGATTTTTGAACGACTTCGTGAGTTTGAATCGATGTGATGTAATCTTCTAAATCAGGAATACAACTCTGATCAACTCCGATTTGGAAAGAACGACTCTGTTTTTTTATGGAAACGATATTCTCATTTAAGCCTGTGCAAAAGATATCTACGCTCGAATCGTGGAATGGTTTTGATTCACAACGACTATGTTAAACTCCAACTGTTTCATTCGCTCTTGTTTTGATTGGATTGTTGCGTATCTTCAGTTACCATGATTGTTTTTTTTTTGAGTTGGATTCATATCAAAAGTAGACTTGATGCTGCTCTGTTGATTTTAATTTTCAAAACGAGTTTGTTAACTCAGATCGACTTATGTTACCTCTGTTAAATTCGTATGATGAAATTCGGTTAATGGTTCGTTTTGAAATAAATTCTAGCAATAATTTCGTTGAATGTTAATCGAATTTGTCTGCCCCAATTAGCAATAACAAATGATTGGACAAGTTCTACAGATCCTGTTATCAACTGATTGATCCTGTTATGATTTCATTTGAGTTAATTTACCCACCCGTTTTGATTTGATTCGCTAATGATATGGATCGTTGGTTTATGTTAATACAGTTATATCAATATGAAAATGATCTTGCTGTTTTCATATGGATTCGATCGTGTTTCCTGTTGATGAGGTAGCATAAACGATTGCCTATGATTTGTTTAACTGTATCGATTTCAATTTGATATGAAACGATTTCATTACTGTTCGATATGATTTTGTATACCTGAATTGGTAACGAATTAGACAGAGTATAACTATCTAGTTTATCATTTGATTTAGTTTGTTCAATTTGCATACAAGTGTCAATTTGAATGAGGCTTTTAGCAATCAAATATCTTTTGATAGTTTGAATGTATTTTCCTAAAAATTTGAATTGATTTTAATGCTGATTCTGTGTCTGATTTAGATCAGCTACAAAATCGCAAGATTCTGTAGCTAGTCTATAGAATTAATTTTTTTTTATCATTTTTATCAACAAAATATCCTCCTAACTTGTCCATTTTTTACCCTTTTCAGGTACATTCGAATTGCATTGGGCATGCTGGACAGTCTAGGAGATATTTGTGTGATATAGTTTTATTTTAGGTTCCTAGTTTAGTCAGACTTGGGATATTTTCCCAGATTTTATGTAAACAGTTTTGATAACTTCCACAGGGATGTTTTACCCTATGGAAGATCTTTAAATACTTATTATTTTTTGTAATAAGGGGCATCCTCACTTGTGGGAGAACCAGACTATGGATTTCTAATACAAACTGAGACAAGAGTTGATGTCTTGCTACAACTTTTGCTTTCAATATATCAATTTTTTGTTTCAAGTTTATGCATGTCGTTTGCAGTTGATTATAGACTACTTTAGCAATCATAATCTATTGCGAGATGATATGATTTGATAAATGCGCTATCCATATCTGATTTCTTTCATTATTTTTAAAAGTACAACAATTACTTGGTTTCAGTTAATGAATCACAAATTTCTCTTCTTCGTTAATTGAATCACTTCGTATAGATCTTTGCATACAGGTTTATCTAACTATAAAGATTTATAAATCATAAAATTGTTGTAACTTTTATGTCTTGTTTGTCCTGTAATCATATTTGAAGAGCACTGCAGCGTGTTGTTTACGAAAATCTCCTGGATAATTCGGTACGGGTTTCCTCCCTCCGATTACCTGAGACAATCATTACATATAGGGCAAACCTGGAGTGTTTCTCCAGGTCAGTTTGTTATTTATTTGTTTGGTTAATTTGTTAGTATAATATTAGTAGTTTAGTTAGATATATGTTTAGTTAGATTTGTAGTTAGAATTAATATATTAGTTGTTTAGTTTAGTTAGTTTTTCTGTTTTATTTCTTGTTCATAAAATTATAAAATCAACAAAAAATATCTCTCTCTGTCTTAGGGCAGAATATAAATGAGTTTTTTTTCAAGTTTTCATTCAAATCTGTAAAGTGTAGATATTGGACATTTTGTGGATAAGTTTTATTTCCGTTAGTAGTTAGATATTTAATTATTTAGAGTTAAGTATAGTATTAGATAGTAGATATATATATATATATATATATATATATATATATATATATATATATATATATATATATATATATATATATATATATATA
>ML822385.1:9717-33423 GCA_009831015.1 Picea engelmannii
ACTGCGTTTAACCTCTGCGCAGCTTCTGAAGATCTGACGGCTCTCGTTCTTTCGGGAAATTTGTATGGGATCCAATGGTCACCATCTTCCTTCTTCTCAGCAAACTTCTGTATCTCGATCTTTTGTGGGCATCTTCTTCCATGTTGTTCCTCCTGAGCTTTACATTCAAATTTCTTATTCTGCTATCCTCACTGTTGTCATGAATGACAAGCATTCACTGCATTCTGTCCACTGAATTTGCCAACAACCCCCAACCCAGATCCAATCTAGTTGGGGTCATTTTTCATAACCCCCAGCCTAGATCTAATCCGTCTGGGGGAAATTTTCACAATCCTTATCAGAACATTCCTGCTGGAATGATGCCCAACCCACCTTATACGAATCATCCCGGAGGAGGGCCTTATAATTTCAGACAAGGCTTTGGTTCTTACCAGAATCCTGGGTGGAATGCAGTTCCCAACACACAATTTTTCATGGGAGGATGGGGCCAAATGTCACAACGCTATCTTCCTTTTTTGACCACACTAAATCTATCAGATTTGTCCAAGTTAATGAACGACGTGGTGATTCATGATCCCACATGGCCCCTATCCCCACCAAACTTCCTTTAGACATTCCAAAGTTTGAGGGTAAGAATGGAGAGGATCCTAGTGAACACATTACTACCTTTCACCTTTGGTGCTCATTGAATTCACTGAACCATGATATCATTAGATTACGATTGTTTCAATGCACTCTCATTGGAGTTGTTTCACAATGGTACATTGAGCTACCTAGAGGGACATATGGGTCATTTAATCAGTTTGTGGTAGCCTTTCTCAACCAATTTCAATTTCCCATTTGTTATGATGCTGGCCTCGAACTCTTGTTGACTTTACGCCAGGACACCACCACTCACATCACAGATCATATCTAGGAATGGCGTAAACGGAGGTGGTTGATTAAGAATCCTATACCAATGGCCTTTCTCCTATAATGGCTCCTAAAGTCTTTGCACCCTCCTATCTCGAAGGATGTTGCTACTTCTGGGGTCTCCAATGAAGAAGAAGCTATCTTTAGATCTCAACAATTAGATTTAATATATGCTCCATCTGGGACATTATATCACCTTCTTCTAGAAGCATCGCGGTCAAATTACGATCCTAGGAAAAAACATGGACCTCATGATGATGGCATTGTAGGGTCCACCAATGTAAATCCCGCATAATCAACAATGAAGTCTATCGGAGGATCAACTTTGTCAGGATCCTCCAAACCCACCCAGTTGGCGGATGTACATTCTGTTCAATCGTCGAAAAACCCAAATGGTGACCAACAACCAGATGGGAATAAAAGGAAAGGTCGAAACAATCATAAGGGTGGGAAAAATAACAATAAACCCAAGGTCAACGATAATAATGGGAAGCAGAATGATAATGCTGGAGAGGGCAAGAAAGAGAAACGTAAGGTGAATTTTCCTTGTAAACTTTGTACCCATGACCACCTTACACATTTATGCCCCTAACTCGTGGAGGCTGCGAGGATTTTAAATCTCCACCACCCGCTGTGCTGACGAATCCATTCCCACACAACCAACACTTAGCCTCAAGCTCTTCGAAAGCCGGAAATGCGCCCAGTGGAAGTGAAAACCCACCGTCGCGAGATGGCGATAGTGTTTGTATCAATATGGTCGACATGAAAATTGATATAGCCACCCACTCTCGATATTATAGCCCCTCAAAAGTTAGTACCATTCTAGAAGGTAGTACAAATTAAGAAACCAGAGCCACCACCTCGTATTCTAAAAGGAGTACTTAAGTGCTCTACCCACAATCCTAATGCTAGAGCCGCCCAGAACTACTCTGTTGTTGAAGATATGGGCCAAACCCCTTGTGCGTTTTCTTCTTTGGAGGTACTCCAGACGTGTCCATCACAGAGGAATGCCTTACTCTCTGGCTTAGGAGCTCTAGAACCTAGTGGCTCGAAAATTATTAATTTTGATGTCACGGATGTGAAGCCTTGCTTACCCTACCATGTGGATTTCCAAATCCACGTGGAGTATTCCAAGTATACTATCAAACGAACAGTTGTTGATGAAGGTGTTGCCACTTGCGTGATGTCCCTTGTCTGTTGGAAAGCTCTTTGTTCTCCGACCCTTTCCAAGTTGTCGAACATGTTGACTGCATTTGATGGTCATTCCTTCTGCACGGTAAAGGTGGAGGTAGAGGTAGTTGATGCACCTCTCGATTATAACTTTTTACTGGGTTACAATTGGACCTATGCTATGGTCGTTGTCGTATCGTTCGTCTTCTATATACATTGTTTTCCTCATCAAGGAGAGATCATGGCTATCGACCAGTTATCCTTTGCGTACTCTATTCCTAATGCATATGTTGGACTGTCGATCCCTGTGATTGACAATTCTCAGTCGACAACTGAGAATATCGGTGTCGGAATGTATTTATCCCTTATGGGTACTTTCGAATTCTCAGCACTGATTCACCATGTTTACACCATGTCTAGTAGGCCCACTTATGCAGGGAGGTCCATTCCTTTCTGCACTTCCTATTTTAGTGATCCATGGACCCTACCTTCTCCGACTTCGTCATGTGAAGGATAGCTGCATGCTGGCATGGCTATGCCACTATCGACAGTGGAGATTGTGTATCAAGTTGTTCTTGACTCTTCCATCGATACTGATGTTGTTACCTCACATACGAACGAGGAGGATCTTGTTCTTAGGCCTGTATGGGCCACCTCGTTATCTTGTTCGCATGATTGCTTAGATGATACTTCGCCTTTGGAAGAAGCCATCCTTGCAGCCATGAATGGTTCCGAGAGACCTTGGGATGATATGCATCATCGATCCTATTTTCTCCAAAGTCTTGAAAGAATCGAGCAAGATGAATTTCGGTCTACCTTGAGTGAGATAGTCGATCATGTCATAGTTCCACTTGATACACATGACATTTATGCTGAAGGAAATATGGCGAGTATTTCTCCTACCATCTCGATCGATATCTCTCATACCCCTGGAAAGATTGAGAACATAAATATGGGTGCGGATTGTTCACCAGAAGAAATTATGATCTACACCGATCTCTTCAAAGAATTTTGAGATGTATTTGCTTGTTCATACGAAGAGATGCCAGGGATCGACCCTCAGATTTTTGAACATGATATTAGAACTTACCTGGATGCTAAACCTATTCAACAATGTCTTAGAGCTGTGAATCCTAGGAAGTTCCCTGCTATTAAGGAAGAGGTGGAGAAGCTACTTAACGTTGGCTTCATCTACCTGGTTCCCTTGACCGAATGGGTATGCAACCCCATTCCTATGGATAAAAAGAAAGGAACCATCTGTGTGTGTATGTACTTTTGTGACCTGAACAAGGCTTGTCCTAAAGATAACTTCCCCACGCCTTTCATTGATCATATTCTCGATGAGTGTGCGGGAAGCGAGATATTTATTTTATGGACGGATTTTCAGGCTATAATTGAATCCAGATCAAACCTGAGGACAAACACAAGATGACATTTATATGTCCTTGGGGTACTTTTGCATACCAAAAAATGCCTTTCGGACTTAAAAAAACTAGAGAAACCTTCCAATGTGCCATGACTTTCGCCTTTCACAATCTTAAGCACATAGTCGAAGCTTGCCTACTTGGATGATCTTGTTGCTCACTCTCGCAAGAGAGTGGATCATATTATACACCTTCGGCTAGTTTTTGAAAGAAGTTGTTACTAAAGAATCTGGTTAAACCCTCATAAATGCATCTTTTGCGTTAAGTCTGGTCGTCTCTTAGGTTTTTTAGTTTCCGAGACCAGGATCATGGTAGTTCCTCTTAAGGTTGAGGCAATACTTTAGTTTCCTCCGCTGTGCACAATTAGACAACTTCAAGGTTTACAGGGGAAAGCTAACTTTCTACATCCTTTCATAGTGAATTATGCCAATATCACTAAGGGTTTCATGCACCTCTTGAAGAAAGAAACCCCATTTATCTGGGATGAGCGAGCCCAGGAGTATTTTGACGCTTTGAAAAATGCCTTGGTATCGACCCCTCTACTGAAATATCCTTATTACAGTAGATATTACCTATTGTATATTTCCACGTCTACAGAGAAAATTGGTATGGTTATAGTTCAGGAGGATGATGAGCTCCATGAGCACATCATCTACTATCTTAGTCGAAATTTAGTTGGTCCTGAGCTTAATTACTCTCACATTGAAAAGCTAGCTTTGGCTGCCATTCACACAGTCCAACGCTTACGTCACTGTATATTACTTTGCACGACTACGGTGGTTTTCGATGTCAATCTGTTTCAATATGTCCTTACGAGACGTATCATCGGAGGGAAATATAATAAATGGATTTTCATCTTACAAGAATTTGATCTCGACTTCGCTTCGTCCAAGTCCAAGAAATCGTTAGTTTTTGTAGAGTTAATATCCGATTTTCCATGATTAGATGAGGATGTTATCCATGTTGATTCATTTGCGGATAAACACATTTTCCTTGTATCGTTGTTCGACCCATGGTATGGAGACATTGTTTTATATCTTCAAAACTTGAATTTCGCTCAGCATCTCTCACGAGATGATCGACGTCGTGTTAGATACCAAGTCAAAAAGTATACCATCTTCAGTGACACTTTATATCACCGAGGAGTAGATAATATCTTCTGTCATTTCTTAACTCACAAGGAAGCCGAGTCAGTCCTAAACGATTGCCACAAAGGGGCTTGCGGTGGTCACTTATGCGGGCTTGCGACATCACAAAAATACTGCGAGTCGGTTATTTCTGGCTTACTATCTTTAAAGATTGTATCGAAGTGGTTAGGAAGTGTCACCCCTTCTGAAAAATGTGCCCACATCCATCCCCTCTTCACTTAGTCATTATCATCAGTCCCTTCACCAAGTGGTGGGTAGATTTCATTGATTGCAACCCAACTTTGGCTGGGGGCATAAACACATTATCATGGCCGTCGAAAGTTTAATAAGTGGGTTGAGGCCATGCCTACCATAAAATCCGATGGGAAGACTACAACCTTCTTTGTGTTCAACCAAATTATCGCTCGGTTCGATATCCCGAGTGAGATTATCACTTATCATGGCAGTCACTTTTAGAATGAGATGATGGTAGAACTAGCATGTAAGTTGGGGTTTATACATGGTCATCCATCCCCTTATTACCCCCAAGAAAATGGGTAGGTAGAGGTCGTCAACAAGTCTCTCAAGACCATTTTGAAAAAAATTGTTAATCGGAGTAATTCCAATTGGCACATCATGTCATATCCCGTGCTTTGGGCATACTGAACCTTGATTGAGACTACCATTGATTTTTCCCCTTTTCAGTTAGTGCATGGTGCGGAGTCGATCCTTCCTGTTGAATGTGAAATCCCTTCTCTCAAGTTGGCAGTCGAGCTCCTACCTGACACTTTAGATTTAGAGCGACGCCTTGTGCACCTAGAGAGTCTTGATGAGCAACATCGAGATGCCTTTACGGCTATCGAGGAAAACAAGAAATGTGTCAAGGTTCAGTATGACAAGTCTGTTTGTCCCTGGTTGTATGTTGAGGGTGACTTGGTTCTCTTGTATGATCAAGCCAAAGAACCGCTAGGGGCAGGAAAGTTTAAACCCATGTGGCACAGTCCTTACATCGTGTGATGTGTCCTAAAAAAGGAGCCTACGAATTAGAAGATTATGAAGGGAATAAGTTGGTTGAGCCCATAAATGGGCTCTACTTGAAAAGGTACTACGCTTGAGCCCTAGGCTTGGGCGAATCTCTTTGTATACTAATGTAAATTTAGTGTATGTACATATCTTTTCTCCTTTTCTTTTGTCTTTAGCTTGCTTATCGATTTTTCCCTTTGTTGGTCTACCAGTCTTCGGTCTACCTAGGATTCACAGACAGAGTCTTTGGTTTACCTAGGATTCGCATATGGAGTCTTCGATCTACCTAGGATTTGCAAACAGAGTCTTCGGTCTACCTAGGATTCGCAAATGGAGTCTTCGGTCTATCTAGGATTCGCAGACGAAGTCTTCAGTCTCCCTAGAATTCGCAGACGGAGTCTTCGGTCTCCCTAGGATTCGCAGATGAAGTCGTCGGTCTATCTAGGATTCACAGATGGAGTCTTCGGTCTACCCAGGATTCGCAGATGGAGTCTTCGGTCTACCCAGGATTCGCATACAGAGTCTTCGGTCTACCCAGGATTCACAGACGGAGTCTTTGGTCTACCCAGGATTCACAAACGGAGTCTTTGGTCTACCCAGGATTCGTAAACGGAGTCTTTAGTCTACCCAGGATTCGTAGACGGAGTCTTCGGTCTACCCAGGATTCGCAGAAAAAGTCTTCGGTCTACCCAGGATTCGCAGACAGAGTCTTCGGTCTACCTAGGATTCGCAGACAGAGTCTTCGGTCTACCCAAGACTCGTAGACAGAGTCTTTGGTCTAACTAGGATTCACATATGGAGTCTTCAGTCTACCTAGGATTCGCAGACGGAGTCTTCAGTCTACCTAGGATTTGCAGATGGAGCCAGTCGTCATACACAGAACTTGGCTTCCGCCACTTGGGTGGTTTACTCACCCGAGGGTCTGCTGGTATCTTTAGGTGGCGCATGCCTAGGGCCATCCATCAAAAATGTGGTCGAATATAGTGTCATCATAGAACTTTTGTGCGATGTTATCTTGCACGACATTCACTCTTTAGAAGTTCGCCTGGATTGCCAGTTAATAGTATGTTATTTGAACAATTGTTACCGCGTGTGGGATCTTACTTTACTCCATCAATTCCTATGGGTACATATTTTATTACTAATGTAAATTTATCACAATTTGATTTTATTACATATTACCACATTCCTAGATGTTATAATCATGTATCCGATGCCTATGCTAATAATGTTTTAGATTGGCATTTTTCACATTAATAAAGCAAAGAAAACCATTAAATCAATGTACACATTGTAAGATATAACTAAAGCCAAAGATCCCTTTTTTATATATTTCAAAATATGGTATTTATATTACAAAATCGGGGCTAAATCCCTCGATACACTTATACAACCAGTATACATATCCCATGATATCTACGGCTGTGGCGCCAAATGTGTGTCATGGTAGCAAACCCGGTTCCACGTTTGCCATTATACAAGTATCTAGTTAATATTTAAACACCATTCAAAAAAATATTTTTGTTCCCTAAATACAAAAATACAAAAAAAAATGAAATATGTGAAAACTTGTTACCTATATCACCATAGGTGGCCCCTGGTGGAAGTGGCATATCAGGATCTCCTCTGAAATCGATCCCCACATAGGGATAGTCGTCCAAAGCAATGATTTGTCGTCGCCACCAGAAGAAAAAATCATCATTGTAGGGCATTGATATCCTACCTCCCCCCTATTGTCTCATGACCTCAATCCACCATGCCATGGTTAGATCGTGTGGTTCTCTAGGAAGGATCTCCACTCTAGGTCCCAAACCTGGAACCCACTCGAAAAAGAAACTGCAAAGAATAGAGACAAACCCGAAGTTTCTCTTATTCCCATGTTTTCACTCTGTCAACTGACCCTTCATATTGGTCAGCAGTGAGGTACATCAGTCGTAGACAATGGGACTAGCACACTCTACTACGTAAAACATAAGCGGTATCGAGGCTTGATGCAACAAGGTCGAACCTATGATCCTGGTAAGCATGAGCACTATGATCTTCAAACTGAGATTACTTATTTCCCGGATGGGGACTTGGCTTCCCACCTTGTGAGTCCCTTATACACAGTGGAAATCGATATACTCCTTGATCTTCATCCCACACCTTGCTCTGTGTGATTTGAGGCTCACAACCTCCCCTCAACATGATAGACTAGTCAAGAAGTAGACGTCCTCTACATCGATCCTCATTGGTTGTCCATCAAGGATAAATCTCTCGCTATCAGGGTCCCAGTAACCCACCAACATCTCAAACAA
Source organism: Picea engelmannii (assembly GCA_009831015.1). Taxonomy (NCBI): domain Eukaryota; kingdom Viridiplantae; phylum Streptophyta; class Pinopsida; order Pinales; family Pinaceae; genus Picea; species Picea engelmannii. The sequence goes on from ML822385.1 coordinate 17,671, forward strand.
CCTCACTTGGGCCCTCGTTCCTTTGAGAGCCCAAAATTTGTACAAACCACATCTTTTTAGAGCCACTTGAGCCACATGAAGAAATTGAGTAAAGTTAATGAAAGAGACTCGAAACCCTGCAAAATCATAGACCTCCATCATTGATCTCATGCTAATTTCTGAAGCCATGCCACCTTCTGATGTGGGTTGTACATGTTGATTAGGAAATCAATGTCCATGTTCCCACCTAGTTCTGGAAAAACCCACTTCTCTCTGGCATATTCATGATACGAATATTCATCGTTGAAGGTCTATTATGATCATCCTCCACTTTTGGGTTTTGAACCTTAAACCTATTAGATTTTTCTCTATTTCCATCCATGGTTACAAGCAAAGAAAATTTTTGTGTATGCCCACAGAGAGAAATTCTATGTATGATTTCTATCACTTTATACCTATTAGAGGTGGATTTTGATGAACAGTAGTATCTCCACTTCTGTTACTCCCCTGATATGTCTAGGGTTAACTCAATCAATTGTGACTAAATATTATTGTATATTTCCATGGAAAGATGTCTGGTTCAAATTTTATGAAAATATGTCTTGTTTGAATCTAGATATCTTATTAATATTATTGAGATTTTCCACCCACAAATATGAAAAACCATCTTAAGTTTCTCTACAAAATTTAGAAAGAAAAAAAAAATACTCCACATTTTCAAATTGCCCTTATAATACAGTGACACTTACCTGCCATTCTTGGACTGCAATGATGATGAGCACAAGGAAAACATGCAAACATTAACCTTCTTCACCTCGGTCATTGGGGATATTATGGGGATATTATTGGACCCTTGATGGACAAAGGATCGAGGAGGATTGTGATTATAAATAAGATGAACAAGGGATGTAGAGTTTTCTCAGAAGATTCATAGTTGGCCATTCTCACATGCATATATGCTCTGGTTTTGTATAATATAGATATATATGTACAGGGCTCGTTTCGTATAATATAGATATATATGTACAGGGCTCGCCTCTCTATGAATGGACTTCCCTTCCCATTTTCCTTTTCTTCCCAGGAGCTTATACACTTATCGGTACCTCCACGCATCAAGTGTTAAACGAATTATGTAAAAAATATTATCGTACTCTAAACGTTCTAACTATTGGTTGTTTTTTTGGTGACTTTTTTCGTTTGATTTTGCCTGAAATCTGGTGAGGAATGGTTGCATATGTAGATTTGAGTGGCCTCAAACTCTTGTATAATTTACACTAGGACACCGCCACTCAAATCTTAGATCATATCTAGGAATGGCGTAGACGAAGGTGGTTGATTAAGAATCCTATACCCCCGGACTTTCCCCTAGAAGGGTTCCTAAAGTTCTTGCACCCTCCTATCTCGAAGGATGTTGCTACTTCCAGGGTCTCCAACGAAGAAGAAGCTATATTTAGAGACCAGTAGTTAGATTTAATATATGCTCATTCTGGGATGTTATTTCACCTTCTTCCAGAAGCATCGCGGTCAATTTACGATCCTAGGAAAAAACCCGGACCTCATGTCAATGGAATTGTAGGGTCTGCCAATGTAAATCTCGTAGACTCGACAACGAAGTGTGCTGGAGGATCAGCTTCGTCAAGATACTCCAAAACCACCCAATCAGCGAATGTACATTCTGTGCAATCGTCGAAAAGCCCAAATGGTGACCATCAACCAGATGGGAATAAAAGGAAAGGTCGAAACAATCATAAGGGTGGGAAAAAAAAAAATAAACCCAAGGACAAGGATAATAATGGGAAGCAAAATGATAATGCTAGAGAGGGAAAGAAAGAGAAATGTAAGGTGAAGTTTCCTTGTAAACTTTGTACCCATGACCACCTTACACATTTATGCCCCAAACTCATGGAGGCTGCGAGGATTTTAAATCTACACCACTGTGTTGACGAATCCATTACCACACAACCAACACTTAGCCTTGAGCTCTTCGAATGCCGAAAATGCACCCGGTGGAAGTCAAAACCCATCGTCGCAAGATGGAGACCGTGTTTGTATCAATATGGTCGATGCAGAAATTGATATAGCCACCCGCTCTCGAGATTAAAGCTCTTCAAAAGCTAGTACCAGTCTAGAATCTCCTCCTCCCCCTCTAGAGATGAACTTACAGATTGAGAAACCAGAGCCACTACCTTGTATTTTGAAAGGAGTACTTAAGCGGTCTACCCACAATCCTAATGCTAGAATCGCCCAGAACTACTCTATTGTTGAAGATTTGGGCCAAACCCCTTGCGCGATGCCATCTTTGGAGGTACTCCAGATGTGTCCATCATAGAGGAATGCCTTACTATTTGCCTTAGGAGCTCTAGAACCTAGTGGCTCGAAAGTTATCAATTTTGATGTCATGTATGTGAAGCCTCGCTTACCCTACCATGTGGCTTTCCAAATCCACGTGGAGTATTCCAAGTATACTATCAAACGAGCTGTCATTGATGAAGGTTTTTCCACCTGCATGATGTCCTTGGTCTGTTGGAAATATCTCGGTTCTCTAATCCTTTCCAAGTCATCGAACATGTTGACTACATTTGAAGGTCATTCCTTCTACCCTCATGGTATTCTCCCTGCCTTTCCGGTCCAGTTAGGTGGGAAGACAGTAGAGGTGGAGGTAGAGGTAGTTGATGCACCTTTCAATTATAACTTGTTATTGGGTCACAATTGGACCTATGCAATGGTCGTTGTCGTATCGTCCGTCTTCTGTATACTTTGTTTTCCTCATCAAGGAGAGATCGTGACTATCGACCAGTTATCCTTTGCGTACTCTAGTCCTAACGCATCTGTTGGACTGTAGATCCTGTGATCATCAATTCTCAGTCGGAAACTAAGAATATCGGTGTCAAAATGTATTCTTCCCTTATGGGTACTTTCGACTTCTCGGTACCGATTCACCACGTTTACAAAATGTCTAGTAGGCCCACTTCTGCAGGGAGGTCCATTCCTTTCCGCACTTCCTATTTTAGTGATCCATGGACCCTAACTTCTTTGACTTTGTCGTGTGAAGGAAAGTTACATGTTGGCATGGCTATGCCACTATTGGTAGTGGAGATTGTGTATTAAGCTATTCTTGACTCTTCCGATGATCTTGATCCTATTACCTCACAGACGAACGAGGAGGATCTTGTTCTTAGGCCTGTATGGGCCACCTTGTTATCTTGTTCGCATGATTTTTTAGATGAGACTTCACCTTCAGAAGAAGCCATCCTTGAAGCCATGAATGGTTCCAAGAGACCTTGGGATGATATGCATCATCGATCCTATTTTCTCCCAAGTCTTGAAAGAATCGAGCAAGATGAATTTCAGTTTACCTTGAGTGAGATAGTTGATCACGTCATAGTTCTACTTGATATGCATGACATTTATGCCGAAGGAAATATGGTGAGTATTTCTCCTACCATCTCGATCGATATCTCTCATACACCTGGCAAGATTTAGAACGTAAATATAGGTGTGGATTGTTTGCCAGAAGAAATTATGATCTACACCGATCTCTTCAAATAATTTTGAGATGTATTTGCTTGGTTATACGAAGAGATGCTAGGGATCAACCCTCGGATTTTTGAACATGATATTAGAACTTACCTGGATGCTAAACCTATTTGAAAACATCTTAGAGCTGTGAATCCTAGGAGGGCCCCTGCTATTAAGGCAGAGGTGGAGAAGGTGCTTAACGCTGGCTTCATCTACCCAGTTCCCTTGACCGAATGGGTATTCAACCTCGTTCCTATGGATAAAAAGAAAGGAACCATCCGTGTGTGTATGTACTTTCGTGACCTAAACAAGGCTTGTCCTAAAGATAACTTCCCCACGCCTTTCATTGAGAATATTCTCGATGAGTGTGCAGGAAGCGAGATATTTTATTTTATGGACGAATTTTCAAGCTATAACCAAATCCAGATCAAACCTGAGGACCAACACAAGACGAAATTTATATGTCCTTGGGGTACTTTTGCATACAAGAAAATTCCTTTCGAACTTAAAAACATTGGAGCAACCTTCCAACGTGCCATGACTTTCACCTTTCACGATCTTAAGCACATAATCGAATCCTACCTGGATGATCTTGCTGTTGATTCTCGCAAGAGAGTGGATCATGTTATACACCTTCGACTAGTTTTTGAAAGAAGTTGTTACTATAGAATCCAGTTAAACCCTCATAAATGCATCTTTTGTGTTAAGTCTGGTCATCTCTTAGGATTTTTAGTTTTCGAGACCGGGATCATGGTAGATCCTCTTAAGGTTGAGGCAATACTTCAGTTTCCTCCGCCGCACACAATTAGATAGCTTCAAGGTTTACAGGGGAAAGCTAACTTTCTACGTTGTTTCATAGTGAATTATGCCAATATCACTAAGGGTTTCATGCGCCTCTTGAATAAAGACACCCCCTTTATCTGGGATGAGCAAGCCTAGAAGTATTTTGACGCTTTGAAGAATGGCTTGGTATTGACCCCTCTACTGAAATCTTCTGATTACAATAGAGATTACCTATTGTATATTTCCGTGTCTGCAGAGACGATTGGTATGGTTCTAGTTCAGGAGGATGATGAGCTCCATGAGCATGTCATCTACTATCTCATTCAAAATTTAGTTGGTCCTGAGCTTAATTAATCTCACGTTGAAAAGCTAGCTTTCGCTTCCATTCACATAGTCCAACGCTTACATCACTATATATTACTTTGCATGACTATGGTGGTTTCCGATGTCAATCTGTTTCAAGACGTCCTTACTAGACATATCATCGGAGGGAAATATAATAAATGGATTTTCATCTTACAATAATTTGATCTCGACTTTGCTTCGACCAAGTCCAAGAAATCGCTAGTTTTTGTAGAGTTAATATCATATTTTCCACGATTAGACGAGGATGTTATCCATGTTGATTTGTTTGTGGATGAACAAATTTTCCTTGTATCGTTGTCCGACGCCTTGTATGGAGACATTGTTTTATATCTTCAAACCTTGAAGTTCGCTCAAAATCTTTCGCGAGATGATCGAGGGCGTGTTAGATACCAAGCCAAAAAGTATACCATCATTGGTGACACTTTATATCGCTGAGGAGTAGATAATATCTTTCATCATTGCTTAACTCACGAGGAAGCTGAGTCAGTCATAAACGATTGACACAAAGGGGCTTGTGGTGGTCACTTATCTGGGCTTGCAAAAACCCAAAAAATCCTACAAGGTGGTTATTTCTGGCCTACTATCTTTAAAGATTGTATCGAAGTGGTTAGGAAGTGTCACCCCTACCAGGTGTTCACTTGGAAAATGTGCTCGCATCCATCCCCTCTTCTCCCAGTCATTACCATCGGTCCCTTCACCAAGTGGGGGGCATATTTCGTCGATTGCAACACAACTTCGGATGGGGGAATCAACACATTATCATGGTCGTCGACTACTTTACTAAGTGGGTCAAGGCCATGCCTATCATAAAATCTGATAGGAAGACTACAACCTTCTCCGTGTTCAACCAAATTATCACCCAGTTCGGTATCTCGAGTGAGATTGTCACTTATCATGGCAGTCACTTTCATAATGAGATGATGGTAGAACTAGCATCTAAGATGGGGTTTAGACATGGTCATTCATCCCCTTATTACCCCTAGGAAAATGGGCAGGTAGAGGCCATCAACAAGTCTCTCAAGTCCATTTTGAAAAAAATGGTTAGTCGGAGTAGTTCCAATTGGCACATCATGCTATATCCGACACTTTGGGCATACCAAACCTTGATTAAGACTGCCACCAGTTTTTCCCCTTTTCAGTTAGTGCATGGTGCAGAGTCGATCCTTCCTGTTGAATGCTAAATCCCTTCTCTCAAGTTCACAATCGATCTCCTACCTGACACTTCAGATTTAGAGCGACGCCTTGTGCACCTAGAGAGTCTTGATGAGTAGCGTCGAGACACCTTTACGACTATCGAGGAAAACAAGAAATGTGTCAAGGTTCAGTACGACAAGTCTATTTGTCCCCGGTTGTATGTTGAGGGTGACTTGGTCCTCTTGTATGATCAAGCCAAAGAATCGCTAGGGGCAGGCAAGTTTAAACCCATGTGGCACGGTCCTTACGTCATGCGATGTGTCCTAAAAAAGGAGCCTACGAATTATAATATTATGAAGGGAATAAGTTGGTCGAGACCAGAAATGGGCTCTACTTGAAAAGGTACTACACTTGAGCCCTAGGCTTGGGTGGAACACTTTGTATACTAATGTAAATTTAGTGTATATACATCTCTTTTCTCCTTTTCTTTTGTCTTTATCTTTCTTATCGAGTTTTACCTTTGTTGGTCTACTGGTCTTCGGTCTACCTAGGATTTGCAGACAGAGTCTTCGGTCTACCTAGGATTCGCAGACAGAGTCTTCGGTCTACCTAGGATTCGCAGACAGAGTCTTCGGTCTACCTAGGATTCACAGATGGAGTCTTCGATCTACCTAGGATTCACAGACGGAGTCTTCGGTTTACCTAGGATTCGTAGATAGAGTCTTCGGTCTACTTAGGATTCGCAGAAGGAGTCTTCTGTCTACCTAGGATTTGCAGAAAGAGTCTTTGGTCTACCTAGGATTTGCAGACGAAGTATTCGGTCTACCTAGGATTCACAGATAGAGTCTTCAGTCTACCTAGGATTCGCAGACGGAGTCTTCGGTCTATCTAGTATTTGCAGATGGAGTCTTTGGTATCCCTAGGATTTGTAGACAGAGCCAGTCATCATACACAGAACTTGGCTTCCACCGCTTGGGTGGTTTACTCACCCGAGGGTTTGCTGGTATCTTCATGTGGCGCATGCGTAGGGCCATCCACAAATAATGTGGCCAAATATAATGTCGTCACAAAACTTTTGCGTGATGCTATATCGCATGGAATTCACTCTTTAGAAGTTCACTTGGATTCCGAATTAGTAGTATGTTAGTTGAATGGTCGTTACCGTGTGTGGGATCCTACTTTACTCCGTCAATTCCTACGGGTACGTATTTTAGAACGACAATTTGATTTTATTACATCTTATCACATTCCTAGAAGTTCTAATCATGTATCTGATGCCTATGCTAATTACGTTTTAGATTGGCATTTGTCACATTAATAAAGCAAAGAAAACCATTAAATCAATGTACACATTGTAAGATATAAGTAAAGCCGAAGATCCCTTTTTTATATATTTCAAAATATGGTGTTTATATTAAAAAATTGGGGCTAAAACCCTCGATACACATATACAACCGGTATACATATCCCACGATATCTATGCCTGTGACGCCAGATGTGTGTCATGGTAGAAAACCACGACGTTTGTGAGATGTCAGAAGAGTCGTACCCATGCTTTAGGTACACCATCCACCTTTCACTGCATGGCTTCAGGTAGATCCTCTACCTGAACAATAGGAATCCTCTGTGTCAAACGAGATAGGTTAGCCTGCACGTTCTGTAGGACTATATCCACTTCTTCTCCCACTGCCTCATCTCCCTGGTTCCACGTCTGTGATTACACAAGTATCTAGTTAATATTTAAACACCATTCAAAAAAATATTTTTGTTCCCTAAATACAAAAATACAAAAAAAATTGAAATATGTAAAAACTCGTTACCTATGTCACTATAGGCGGCCCCTGGTGGAAGTGGCATATCAGGATCTCCTCTGAAATTGGTCCCCGCATAGGGATAGTCGTCCAGAGCAATGATTTGTCACCACCACTAGAAGAATAAATCATCATTGTATGGCGTTGATACCCTACCTCCCCCCTACTGTCTCATGACCTCGATCCACCATACCATGGATGGATCGCGTGGTTCTCTAGGAAGGATCTCCACTCTAGGTCCCAAACTTGGAACCCGCTCGAAAAAGAAACTACAACAAATAGAGACAAACCTGAAGTTTATCTTACTCCCATGTTTGCACTCTGTCAATTGACCCTTCATATTGGTCAGCAGTGAGGTACACCAGTCGTAGACAATGGGCCTAGCACACTCTACTGCGTAAAACATAAGGGGTCTCAAGCTTTGATGCAACGAGGCCGAACCTATGATCCTGGTAAGGATGAGCACTATGATCTTCAAACTGAGAATACTTATTGCCTGGAAGGGGACTTGACTTCCCACTTTGGGAGTCCCTTTTACACATTGGGCATTGATATACTCCTCGATATTCATCCCACTCCCTTCTCCACATGACTTGAGGTTCACAACCTCCCCTCGGCATGATATACCAGTCAAGAAGTAGATGTCCTCTACTTCGATCCTTAGTGGTTTTCCATCGAGGAGAAATCTCTCGCTATCAAGGTCCTAGTAACCCACCAACATCTCCAATAACCTCACTTGGGCCCTCATTCCTTTGAGAGCCCAAAATTTGTATAAACCACATCTTTTTAGAGCCGCTTGAGCCACATGAAGAAATTGAGTAAAGTTAATGAAAGAGACTCAAAACCTTGCAAAATCATTGACCTCCATCATTGATCTTGCACTAATTCATGAAGCCATGCCACCTTATGATGTGGGTTATACATGTTGATTAGGAAATCAATGTTCATGTTCCCACCTAGTTCTGGAAAACCCCACTACTCTCTGGCATATTCATGATACGAATATTCATCATTGAAGGTCGATTATGATCATCCTCCACTTTTGGGTTTCGAACCTTAAACCTATTAGATTTTGCTCTATTTCCATCCATGGTTACAAGCAAAGAGAAAGTTTATGTATGCTTTCTATTGCTTTATACCTATTAGAGGTCGCTTTTGATGAATTGTAGTATCTCCACTTCTGTTACTCCCTTGATCTGTCCAGGGTTGACTAAATCAATTGTGACTAAATATTATTGTATATTTCCATGGAAAGATGCCTGGTTTGAATTTTATGAAAATATGTCTTGTTTGAATCTAGATATCTTATTAATCTTATTGAGGTTTTCGACCCACAAATATGAAAAACCATCTTAAGTTTCTCTACAAAATTTAGAAAGAAAAAAAAATACTCCACATTTTCAAATTGCCCTAATAATACAGTAACACTTAGTTGCCATTCTTGGACTGCGATGATGACGAGCACAAGGAACACATACAAACATTAACCTTCTTCATCTTTGCTGCTGGGGATATTATGGGGATATTATTGGACCCTTGATAGACAAAGGATTATAAATTAGATGAACAAGGGATGTAGAGGTTTCTCAGAAGATGCATAGTTGGCCATTCTCACATGCACATATGCTTTGGTTTCATATAATATAGATATATATGTACAGGGCTCGTTTCGTATAATATAGATATATATGTACAGGGCTCGCCTCTCTATGAATGGACTTCCCTTCCCATTTTCCTTTGCTTCTCAGAAGCTTATACACGTATCGGTACCTCCACGCATCAAGTTGTAAACAGATTATGTATAAAATATTATCGTAGTCTAAACGTTCTACCTGTTTGGCTGTTTTTTTTGTGACTTTTTTTCGTTTGATTTTCCCTGAAATCTGGTGAGGAATGGTTGGATCTGTAGATTTGAAGCCCTTTTACCCTTGCTAGTCCTTGTTTTCAAGCTCGTACGCACCCTATTTCCTTGACAGTCGCATACACATGCATTCTGTCTCACTGCTAGATGTGTGTATACGCCCTGTTTCCCTAAACAGTCGCGTATACCACTTTCCCTTGTTGGGTGGGATTTGATGATTGTTGAGCCTTCTTAGGTCTTTGTAGTGCCTGTTGAGCTTCTCTAGGTTGAAAGAAACCTATTGGGAGTTGAATTTTTGGGTGTAGTCTTTCTCATTGTTTTTCATTCTTGGTTTGTCCTTGAACCCTAGGTTGTTTGCTTGGCTTCTTGATATTCTGCGTGAAGTTATTTCATTTATACATAGTAGAATTTATATATCAGGTTTCTTTTCAGTCCATGCATTTTCTCTTTAATATATTGAAAATACAAAAAAAATAGGCATTTTGCATTGGTTAGCATTTTTGTCTTTGAACCTTTATCATTAGCTTAGTGCATTTAGCGAAAGATTGCATTTTTACTTCTGAATTGCAGAGTTGAAATTGAAAATTGCACTATTTTTATTAACATATCATTTATTGAAAAGTTAAATATGGACTTTGCATTATATTCATATTTATCTTCTTGCAGAGTCATAACATCATGAGTTTTGCTTCCATACCCTTTTGAGTAATCACGACCAATAAAATGTACGCTTTAAACTAAAATTGATTAGTCACGATTTTATTTTTAGGGTGCATAAACTAGTCTAGGATTTAGTGCCTTGGAATAGGATTTTGTGAGTAAACTTCTCCAAGGTAATTAAATCAACATATGTGTCTAAGATAGGGAGTTGAGCAGTCCATTATATAATTGGTAAGATCAAGAGGCTCCACTCACACCGGAGTTAATCACAAGGTTGCGCGAGGTTAGTTGAAGGGATAACCCCTGGATACTCACCTAGCGTCAGAGATATTTTTGTGGATTTATTCATATTTGGGGATCTTGCTAGTACCCATACCTCCATGAGAGGCGGTGCTTTCAAGGTTTTGGGCTTTGCTACCCTGCCCATACGGTGATCCAGACTTATGACTGTTCTCTTGTGCATCGATTATACAGTGGTTTATTAGTTTCTTGACTTAGGTATCTCATAGGTTACTTGCAGGGGTTATTCTTCTTGTATCCTAGGTCAGATAGAGGTTAGATAGCACATAGCCTTTATGGAGGATTACCTCTCCGAGGGGATCTGAACGACTGGTTTTTAAGCCCACGAGGGCCTCTATAATTGATTTTGTTACCTCCAAACTTTAGCAGGGAGTCTCAGGTCCCTCTTGGATGAGACATACCTTCTTTAGTGAGGGAGGCCACTTAGCCACTTTAGCCCGTTTGCATGCATATTGTCCGTTTGAATTTTTGGTATACTCTTTGACTACTAGTTGGCCTTAAAATATATTTTTGTTTAGTAGAGTCATAAGTTGTCGTGGAGTCATACTAACTTCCCCACCGATCTCGTCGGTTGTTACAGTTACCACCGGATTTCAGTTTCTTGCCTTCTAAAAGGCATATAGTTTTTAGAAGTGGTACACACACTTCCACCTTTCAGACTTGTGGTTCCACAAGAATGAGTATTGAGTCTAGTATTCAGAACACTGGGAGTTCTTCGACTCCCATACCCACTATAGTTAATGGCACCCGTTCAACTCTTGTAGCCGCTACAGTTGTAGTGTCGGAGGCTTATACCAATACTATGGCTCGCCTTGTAGTTGATGGTTCATCTCTTACCTCTAATATTTTTTGGGGTTTTGGTCACTCGTCCGTTTACAATGTTCAATCCATCCCTATGGCTTCTATTCCATTTTCTTATGGTATGCCTAATTTCACTCCGATATTTTCAACTGCCATTCCAGCTGTTGGCCCTAACACTAGCCTTGGACTTGGGGGAACTACACCTCCTTACACTCCTTTTCCAGTGGTTCTCATATCCCCCAAACAAATCCTAATATAGGAAGTGTTCCTTTTCTAAGCCCTGTTTCTAATCCTTCTACGACCGGATGGTAAAACCCAGCTGGTGGATACATTCTACCCTATATCTCTACCTCCTCGGTGTCGATTCCAACCAATACTTTTGGCATGAAGAATCCACTTCAATCCTCCGGGTTCCTACCTAAAGGAGGTCAGTATTACACTTTGGGCAACCCCCAACCTGGATCCAATTTGGTTGGGGGCATTTTTCATAACCCCCAGTCTAGATCTAATCCGGCTGGGGGAAATTTTCACAATCCTTATCAGAACATTCCTATTGGAATGATGCCCAACCCACCTTATACGAATCATCCCTGAGGAGGGCCTTATAATTTCAGACAAGGATTTGGTTCTTACCAGAATCCTGGGTGGAATGCAATTCCCAACACAAAATCTTTCACAGGAGGATGGGGCCAAATGTCGCAACCCTATCTTCCTTTTCTGACCACACTAAATCTATCAGATTTGTCCAATTTAATGAATGACCTAGTGAGTCATGATCCCACATGGACCCCTATGCCCACCGAACTTCCTTCAGACATTCCAAAGATTGCGGGTAAGAAAGGAGAGGATCCTGGTGAACATGTTACTACCTTTCACCTTTGGTTCTCATCAAATTCACTGAACCACGATACTATTAGATTACGATTATTTCAATGCACTCTCATTGGAGTTGTTTCACAATAGTACATTGAGCTACCTAGGGGGACATATGGTTCATTTAATCAGTTGGTGGTAGCCTTTCTCAACCACTTTCAATTGCCCATCTGTTATGATGCTAGCCTCGAACTCTTTTTGACTTTACGCCAGGACACCATCACTCACATCTTAGATCATATCCATGAATGGGCGTAGATGGAGGCGGTTGATTAAGAATCCTATACCCTTGACCTTTCTCCTAGAATGGCTCCTAAAGTCCTTGCACCCTATTATCTTGAAGGATGTTGCTAATTCTGGGGTCTCCAACGAAGAATAAGCTATCTTTAGAGCCCAGTAGTTAGATTTAATATATGCTCAGTCTGGGACATTATATCACCTTCTTCCAGAAGCATCACGGTCAAATTACGATCCTAGGAAAAAACCCAGACCTCATGCCGATGGAATTGTAGGGTCTGCCAATGTAAAGCCCGTAGACTCGACAACGAAGTCTGCCGGAGGATCAACTTCGTCGGGATCCTCCAAAACCACCCAGTCGACGGATGTACATTTTTTGAAATCATCGAAAAACCCAAATGGTGACCAACAACCAGATGGGAATAAAAGGAAAGGTTGAAACAATCGTAAGGGTGGGAAAAATAACAATAAACCCAAGGAGAAGGATAATAATGGGAAGCAGAATGATAATGCAGGAGAGTGAATGAGAGAGAAACGTAAGGTGAAGTTTCCTTGTAAACTTTGTACCCATGACCACCTTACACATTTATGCCCCAAACTCGTGGAGGCTGCAAGGCTTTTAAATCTCCACCACCCACTATGCTAACAAATCCATTCCTAGACAATCAACACTTAGCCTCGAGCTCTTCAAACATCAGAAATGCGCCCGGTGGAAGTCAAAACCCACTGTCGCAAGATGGCAACCGTGTTTTTCGCAATATGGTCGACGCGAAAATTGATATAGCCACCTGCTATTGATATTATAGCTCTTCAAAAGCTAGTACCTATATAGAAGCTCCTCCTCCCCCTCTAGAGATGAACTTACAGATTAAGAAACTAGAGCCACCACCTCGTATTCTGAAAGGAGTACTTAAGTGCTCTACCCACAATCCTAATGCTAGAGCCACCCATAACTACTCTATTGTTGAAGATCTGGGCCAAACTCCTTGCGTGATGTCGGCTTTGGAGGTACTCCAGACGTGTCCATCACAGAGGAATTCCTTAATCTCTTCCTTAGGAGCTCTAGAACCTAGTGGCTCGAAAATTATCAATTTTGATGTCACAGATGTGAAGCCTCGCTTACCCTACCATGTGGCTTTCCAAATCCACGTATTGTATTCCAAGTATACTATCAAATGAGCAGTCGTTGATGAAGGTGTTGCCACTTGCCCCATGTCCCTGGTCTGTTGGAAAGCTCCTGGTTCTCTGACCCTTTCCAATTTATCAAACATGTTGACTGCATTTGACGGTCATTCCTTCTGCCCTCATGGTATTCTCCCTGCCTTTCGGTCCAGTTAGGTGGGAAGACGATAGAGGTGGAGGTAGAGGTAGTTGATGCACCTCTCGATTATAACTTGTTACTGGTTCACAATTGGACCTATGCTATGGTCATTGTCGTATCGTTCATCTTCTATATACTTTTTTTTCCTCATAAAGGAGAGGTCATGACTATTGACCAATTATCCTTTGAATACTCTATTCCTAATGCATCTATTGGACTATCAATCCCTGTGATCGACAATTCTCAGTTGACAACTGAGAATATCGGTGTCGAAATGTATTCTTCCTTTATGGGTACTTTCGACTTCTCGGCACCAATTCACCATGTTTATGTTAAGAACCAAATATCAATATAGCATAGAAAAACCTTAGAAAAAGTACTCAACGCCTTGAAAAAGAGATAATTTCAGATAATAAGCCTCTTCGAGGGGGAAACCTACTTTTACCCCACTTAAATGTTCAAGTACAATATGATTCAAAATGAAAATGTCTCCTTGGTATATATAGGAGACTAGGAGGTATAATTTCAACTAATGGCCTAAAGTCGACATAAATAAAATAACGTTACTAATATAATATGCCCCAATTAAGGGGTAATGAGCCAATATTAGGGCTTAACATGCCCCTCCCCTTGAGACAAGTGTTGTCTGCAACGCTTGAGTAACTCTTGATGCTTCTATATAAAAGACTCATGTTCCCAAGTGGAATCTTCAGCCAGTAGTTTTCTCCATTTAATGAGATACTCTGAAATGGATCTATTCCTCAGCTGGTGAATTCTTGTGTTAGTGATGGCTTCCGGCTCCAATATGATTTTTCCTTCCTCATCAAGTTCTAGCAATATAGTTTGAACTAGGATCTTGTCGCCTATAACCTTCTTTAAGCATGAAACATGGAAAACGGGGTGTACTCGTGAAGATGCAGGCAACTCCAATTTGTATGCCATAGTACCAATATTTTGCAACACCTTATAAGGGCCATAGTACTTTGGTGATAATTTGTTATCCTTCTTGGATTTCTTGAGAGACATTTGTTTGTATGGTTGTAGTCTTAAAAACACCCAATCCCCTACTTCAAAACTTCTTTCACTACGATGTTGATCTGCTTGTTGTTTCATGCAATTCTATGTCATGGTCAGGTTGTCCTTTAAGATTTGGAGAACTTGTTGTTTATTCTTGATGTGATCTTCCACTGCTTGNTTTCTTTTAGAGAAGAAGTGATGGAAGGAGGGTGGTATCCATAAAGTGCCATAAATGGTGTCATTTTTGTTGCAGTATGAAAGGAAGTGTTATACCATCATTTTACCAAGGGTAACCATTTGAACCATTGTGCTTGTTTATCAGAGACAAAGCAATGAAGGTAGCCTTGCAGACATTTTTTCACTATCTGGGTTTGTCCATCAGATTGAGGATGATAGGATGAGCTATGAACCAATTGAGTACCCAAACAAGAAATTAATTATGTCCAAAAATATCCTGTGAAGATGGGATCTCTGTCACTTACAATAATCCTTGGGCTGCCATGTAGCTTTTGAACTGTCTCCATGAATGCGGTGGCAACTGTACTAGATTTGAAGGGATGAGAGAGTGCACAAAGGTGTATGTACTTGGTCAGTCTATCAGAAATCACCATGATGACACTCTTTCCTTTAGACTTTGGTAACCCTGTGATGAAATCCATCGAAACCTCCCCCCAGCGCTGACTTGGGATGGATAATGGTTGTAAAAGACCCAGGGTCTTAATTGTTTCCGCCTTACTTTGTTGGCAAACCAGACATTTTTCCACAAACCTTTGAACACTAGTTTTAAGGCCATCTCAAAAAAAATCCTTCTTGACTCTATGATAGGTTTTCAAAAATCCCGAGGGTCCTCCTACTGGAGAGGTGTACAATTCCAATAGTACCTTTTGTTTGAGTTGGGAGTTCTTACATAAATACAAGCGATATTTGTACCATAGTGAATCATTTTTGCATGTAAATGTATCTGATGCACTGGAATCCTGCTGCAACCTTTGAATGAGAGTCCACACTTTTTCGTCATTCTTCCATTCATCCCTTGCTTCTATTATCCAATCGGGTTGGATGATCGAGATAGCACAGAGAAAGGCCTCAAC
>ML822385.1:41057-60902 GCA_009831015.1 Picea engelmannii
AAGAAGTGATGGAAGGAGGGTGGTATCCATAAAGTGCCATAAATGGTGTCATTTTTGTTGCAGTATGAAAGGAAGTGTTATACCACCATTCTACCAAGGGTAACCATTTGAACCATTGTGCTTGTTTATCAGAGACAAAGCAACGAAGATAGCCTTCCAGACATTTTTTCACTATTTCGGTTTGTCCATCAGATTGAAGATGATAGGATGAGATATGAACCAATTGAGTACCCAAACAAGAAAATAATTATGTCCAAAAATGCAAAATGAAGATGGGATCTCTGTCACTTACAATAATCTTTGGGCTGCCATGTAGCTTTTGAACTGTCTCCATGAATGCGGTGGCAATTGTACTAGCTTTGAAGGGATGAGAGATTGCAGAAAAGTGTGTGTACTTGGTCAGTCTATCAACATTCACCATGATGACACTCTTTCCTTCAGACTTTGGTAACCCTGTGATGAAATCCATGGAAACCTCCTCCCAGCGCTGACTTGGGATGGATAATGGTTGTAAAAGACCTGGTGTCTTAATTGTTTTCGCCTTACTTTGTTTGCAAACCAAACATTCTTCCACAAGCCTTTGAACACTAGTTTTAAGGCCATCTCAAAAAAAATCCTCTTGACTCTATGGTAGGTTTTCAAAAATCCCGAGGGTCCTCCTACTTGAGAGGTGTGCAATTCCAATAGTACTTTTTGTTTGAGTTGGGAGTTCTTACATAAATACAAGTGATCTTTGTACCATAGTGAATCATTTTTCCATGTAAATGTATCTGATGCACTGGAATCCTGCTGCAACCTTTGAATGAGAGTCCACACTTTTTCGACATTCTTCCATTCATCCCTTGCTTCTATTATCCAATTGGGTTGGATGATCGAGATAGCACAGAGAAAGGCCTAAACATCTTCATCCTTTCTTGAGAGTGCATCTGCCACAACATTTTGTTTCCCCTTTTTATAGACGATTTCAAAATCATAACCCAATATCTTGGTTACCCATTTTTGTTGTTCTTATGAAGATAGTTTTTGTTCCAAGAAGTATTTAAGACTATCATGATATGTTTTGACCTTTAAGTGCCTATCTATTAGGTAAGGATGACATTTATTCAATGCATGTAGTGTTGGCATCATTTCCTTCTCATAAATGGGTTTGTGTAAGTCCTTTCCCTTGAATGGTCAACTTTCAAAAGCCAGGGGCCTTCCTTCTTGCATTAGGACAACACCAATTCCATTTCCTGAGGCATCAAATTCCACAATAAATGTTTTTGTGATGTCTAGAGTGGTCAAGACAGGATCTTTACACATCACCTCTTTAATTTGTTCAAAAGCTTTAGTTGCCACTGGAGTCTATGGAAATGCATCCTTATTAGTTAGTTCCATTAAAGGTGCTGCTATTCTTCCATAGTTCCGAACAAACTTGCGGTAGTAACCTGTCAAACCCAAAAATCCTCTAAGATTCTTTAATGTTTTTGGAATCGGCTAGTCCATCATGGCCTTAATCTTGTCAGGGTCTACCTTGACACCTTCATGAGATACAATATGACCCAAATACTCTACCTCCTTTACTCAAAGAAATAATTGGATGGTTTGGCATATAGTTGTTGTTCCTTTAGTACTTGTAGCACCATGTTAACATGTCGCACATGATACTGCCAAGACTTTCTATAGATTAGTATATCATCAAAAAATACTACCACAAATTTTCAAAGGAAGGGCTTGAAAATGGAATTCATCAATCCTTGGAATGTGGAAGGTGAATTTGTAAGGCCAAAAGGCATGACCAAAAATTCGT
The DNA here is from genome assembly GCA_009831015.1 of Picea engelmannii. NCBI lineage: Eukaryota > Viridiplantae > Streptophyta > Pinopsida > Pinales > Pinaceae > Picea > Picea engelmannii. The sequence continues at coordinate 42,847 of ML822385.1, forward strand.
AATGGCCTTCATGAGCTCGGAATGCTGTTTTTGGGATATCTTCTTCCTTCATTCTGATCTGATGATACCCTGAACGAAGATCCAATTTTGTGAAATAGATTTCTCCATGTAGTTCATCTAACAATTCATCAATGATGGGAATGGGAAACTTATCTTTAATAGTGATCTTGTTGAGCTCTCTATAATCTGGACACATACGCCATGAGCTATCTTTCTTGAATGCCATTACCACTGGCGCAGAGTAAGAACTTTGGCTAGGTTTAATAATGCCAGCCTCTAACATTTCTTCAACCATGTGCTCAATTTCACTCTTCTAGGCGTAAGGGTATCTGTATGATCTAATGTTAGGAGGAACACTCCCAGGAATTAGGTGAATTTCATGATCATGATTTTGAGTGGGTGGAAGACCTTTGGGAATATCTTCAAATACTTTGGAATGCTTATCAATGATCCTCTTGAGATCTTGAGGAAGAGATGGCTTAGATGTTTGAACATCTAGTAAGCATAGTTGTGCAATAATGCCTTGATGCCCCTTTTTCAATAATTTTGTCATGCCATTAGAGCTTATCACCTTACTGGGTTTCCCTGTGATACCTCTTAACTCAATTTCTTTTCCTTCCAATGAAAATTTCATGAAAAGTGATTGAAAATTAAAAGCCATTGTTCCTAATGATTGTAACCATTGGATTCCTAGTACAACATATTCACCACCCATGGGTATAGCAATCATTGGACTATTCATTACATATTACCCCATAGTAAGATTGATCTTATTGCATTTTCCTAAGCAATTGATAGTTCCTCCATCTACAATCATTACTTGAAACTCTGGCGCTAGATATACAAAGCAATTGAGATCTTTGGCTAATTTATAGTGAATGAAATTATGAGTACTGCGAGAATCAATTAGGACTGGTACCTTTTTATTTTTGATGTATCCTTCGATCTTGAGGGTTTGAGGAGTGCTAATTCCAGCCAATGCATTACACGATATCGTGGGAGTCAACTCTTTAGATGAAATTTCTTCTATGTTTTCATCTTGAGATGGTTCTTGTTCTTGTTCTTCTTCCTCTTCACAATCTATGTAGAATAATTTCTTCTCACCACACTTATGTCCCTTACTATACTTGTTGTCACAATTAAAGCGTAAACCTTTTGCTTTTCTTTCCTCCATTTGTTGAGGTGTCAACCTTGTAGGTTGAGGTGTTTTAGAAAAATAAGCATTGTTCTCTCTATAGATGTTAGGATTGGTCCTTCTAGTAGCCATAGCCATATTTTTACTTTCAACATTTCTTGCGACCTTAAATGCATTATCCAATGATTTGGGTTCCCAAAGGCGAACCTCGTGTTGAATGTTATCCTTTAATGTTTCTATGAATACATCAATCAAGTGCTCATCTGGAATATCGATTACCTTTATATTCAATCTTTGGAAGTTCTCAATGTGCTCGGTAACTGAACCCTTTTGCTTGAGATTTATCAATTGGCTAAAGAAGGTATTGCTTCGTGTATCCTCATAGTGTGCTATCATTTCTTCTGTGAAAATTGTCGAAGTGATGAGTGATTTGTGAGAACAAAGCCATCAATAGCATACAAATTGATTAGGTTCTAAACATAAAGAAACAATTCGTACCTTTTGTGTATGTGGCACATTATGGAGATCAAAGAATTGCTCCATTTGAAGTATCCATGTGATTGGGTGCTTTCCATCAAACTTCCTCATATCAATCTTAGGAAGGTGGTTGGTCTTCAAACCAAAGTTGGAGTTTCTCTATTCTTCATTCACCTTTCTTGTGTCCTCATCATGAATTTCAAGGGATGCATTTTCAGTTTCAGGTGTCTTCTCTGTTATGAAATTTTTCAATACTTCCATGATCTCTCCTTTTAAACCACCCATCTTAGTATCCAAGTTAGCTTCCATTGAATCCATCTTCTTTTGTAGTTCATTTATGTCCCTACACATTTCTTCACCTTCATCAAGAGTCCAAGTAGGATTTTCTGGAGGCTTATTTGGTGTAGAAGTTCCATTGTTTGGTGGCATGTTGGCCAAGTATCACTTTTGAACCTTGATTTTGAGGTGGTCCTGCTAGAAAATATTTCTTCTGTTTTATCTCCCAAGTTTTGGCCCTTCTAGGTATGAAAATTTATTTTATGTAGTTCTCTGATATTTCTTCTCTGCAATGCCACAGGTCTGATCAAAATTGATGTGCCAAGTGGAATTTACGGTAACTTCCCCACAACTTGCCGATTTTTTTCCTTTCTAGGAGATCTCACTTGTATAGCGTGCCCCGTACAAAATAATTGATATACAATTTTGAAACTCGCACCAAAAATACTAAAGACTGCCCACGATCCAATGAAACTAGTCCCACTGAATTTGGATACTCTAGGAAGAAGTTATGATTGTTTTACTTGGAACAACTTCTTGAGACTAGTCAATAGGACTAGTCAGATACCCTATCTTACACAGGGTGTATCTACAAATTTAAGATGACCCAGAAGCTAAAGTTTTTACCACAGATACCTTACTAGTTTTTGTAAATATTCTTTGGATTTTAGGGTCTGAAACATTACAGAATTTTTTTTATAGCGAAAATTCCGCAATGACTTAGTTCAGGATGATTCTAGAATCCTATCTTGTATAGGCTGTATCTCGGAAAGTAAAAGGCCTCAGGAGATGAATTTTTAACCCAACGTACCTTGATTTGTATAATAAATATATTCCAATACGTTCCTTCTAAAACGTTGTAGAAAAAAAGTTATAGCAAAAATTCCAAGGTGTCTCATATATGACAGAAAAACCCCAAGACCTTGAGCTCTGATACCATATGTTAAGAACCAAATATCAATATAGCATAGAAAAACCTCAGAAAAAGTACTCAACGCCTTGAAAAAGAGATAATTTCAGATAATAAGCCTCTTCGAGGGGGAAACCTCCTTTTACCCCACTTAAATGTTCAAGTACATGATGATTCAAAATGAAAATGTCTCCTTGGTATATATAGGAGACTAGGAGGTATAATTTCAACTAATGGCCTAAAGATGACATAAATAAAATAACATTACTAATATAATATGCCCCAATTAAGGGGTAATGAGCCAATATTAGGGCTTAATAGTTTACACCATGTCTAGTAGGCCTAATTTTGCAGGGAGGTCCATTCCTTTCCGCACTTCCTATTTTAGTGATCCATGAACCCTACCTTCTCTGACTTCGTTGTGTGAAGGACAGTTTCATGCTGGCATGACTATGCAAATATCGACAGTGGATATTGCATATCAAGCTGTTCTTGACTCTTCCGACAATCCTGATCCTGTTACCTCGCAAACGAATGAGGAGGATCTTGTTTCTAGGCCTGTATGGGCCACCTCTTTATCTTGTTTGCATGATTTCTTAGATGAGACTTTGCCTTCGGACGAAGCCATCCTCAAAGCCATGAATGGTTCCAAGAGACCTTGGGATGATATGAATCATCGATCCTATTTTCTCCCAAGTCTTGAAAGAATTGAGCAAGATGAATTTCGGTCTACCTTGAGTGATATAGTCGATCATGTCGTAGTTCCACTTGATATGCACATCATTTAGGCCGAAGGAAATATGGTGAGTATTTATCCTACCGTCTCGATCGATATCTCTCATACCCCTGGAAAGATTGAGAATGTAAATATAGGTGCGGATTGTTCACTAGAAGAAATTATGATCTACACCGATCTCTTCAAAGAATTTTGAGATGCATTTGCTTGGTCATACAAAGAGATGCCAGGGTTCGACCCTCGGATTGTCGAACATGAGATTAGAACTTACCTGGATGCTAAACCTTTTCGACAACGTCTTAGAGTTGTGAATCCTAGGAAGTTCCCTGTTATTAAGGTAGAGGTGGAGAAGGTTCTTAACGTTGGCTTCATCTACTCGATTCCCTTGACCGAATGGGTATCCAATACCATTCCTGTGGATAAAAAGAAAGGAACCATCCATGTGTGTATGTACTTTCGCGACCTGAACAAGGCTTGTCCTAAGGATAACTTCCCCACGCCTTTCATTAATCATATTCTCAATGAGTGTGTGGGAAGTGAGATATTTTATTTTATGGACAGATTTTCAGGCTATAACCAAATCTAGATCAAACCTGAGGACAAACACAAGATGGCATTTATATGTCCTTGGGGTACTTTTACATACCGGAAAATGCCTTTCGGACTTAAAAACGCTGGAGCAACCTTCCAATGTGCCATTACTTTCGCCTTTCACGATCTTAAGCACATAGTCGAAGCCTACCTGGATGATCTTGTTGCTCCAGGGATGATTTTAAGGATGGAAATTTATTTTAAAATGTAGAAACCTTGGCGAATATTACTAATCCTTCATATGTCAAATATAAATGTTTGGTGATATTTTTTTAAAAATATTCAAATTTCTATGTATTTTATATATTTTTTATAAAATTTTGACTATTTTTAAGGTAAAATAATTTTATCATATAGAATTTGGGCGAATCATTTTTAAAATAACGAATCTCATTTTTGGAAAAACCATGGAAAATTATCCCATGAGCGAAATTTAGCCCTTAAAATCATCCATGTGTTTCTCCCTCTCGCAAGAGAGTGGATCATGTTATACACCTTCGGCTAGTTTTTGAAAGAAGGTGTTACTATAGAATCCGGTTAAACCCTCATAAATGCATCTTTTGCATTAAGTCTGGTCATCTCTTAGGATTTTTAGTTTCTGAGACCAGGATCATGGTAGATCCTCTTAAGGTTGAGGCAATACTTTAGTTGCCTCCACCGCCCACAATTAGACAGCTTCCAGGTTTACAGGGGAAAGCTAAATTTCTATGTTGTTTCATAGTGAATTATGCCAATATCACTAACGGTATCATGCGCTTCTTGAAGAAAGACACCCCATTTATCTGGGATGAGTGAGCCCAGGGGTATTTTGATACTTTGAAGAATGCCTTGGTATCAACCCCTCTGCTGAAATCTCCTGATTACAGTAGAGATTTCCTGTTGTATATTTATGTGTCTGCAGAGATGATTAGTATGGTTCTAGTTCAGGAGGATGATGATCTCCATGAGCACGTCATCTACTATCTCAGTCGAAATTTAGTTGGTCCTGAGCTTAATTACTCTCACATTGAAAAGCTAGCTTTGGATGTCATTCACACAGTCCAACGCTTACGTTACTATATATTCCTTTGCACGACTACGGTGGTTTCCGATGTCAATCCATTTCAATACATCCTTACTAGACATATCATCGGAGGGAAATATAATAAATGGATTTTCATCTTACAAGAATTTGATCTCGACTTCGCTTCGGCTAAGTTTAAGAAATCGCTAGTTTTTGTAGAGTTAATATCTGATTTTCCATGATTAGATGAGGATGTTATCCATGTTGATTCATTTGCAGATGAACACATTTTCCTTGTATCGTCGTTCGACCCATGGTATGGAGACATTGTTTTATATCTTCAAACCTTGAAGTTCACTCCGCATCTCTAGCGAGATGATCGACAGTGTGTTAGATACCAAGCCAAAAAGTATACCATCTTCGGTGACACTTTATATCGCCGAGGAGTAGATAATATATTGCATCATTTCTTAACTCATGAGGAAGTAGAGTCAGTCCTAAATGATTGCCACAAAGGGGCTTGTGGCGGTCACTTATGTGAGCTTGCGACAACCCCAAAAATCTTGCGAGTTGGTTATTTCTGGCTTACTATCTTTAAATATTGTTTCGAAGCGGTTAGGAAGTGTCACCCCTCCCAGGGGTTCACTTGAAAAATGTTCTCGCATTCATCCCCTCTTCACCCAGTCATTACCATCGATCCCTTCACCAAGTGGTGGGTAGATTTCATTGATTGCAACACAACTTTGGCTGGGGGCATAAACACATTATCATGGACATCGACTACTTTACTAAGTGGGTCGAATCCATGCCTACCATAAAATCCGATGGGAAGACTGCAACCTTCTTCATGTTCAACCAAATTATCTCCTGGTTCAGTATCCCGAGTGAGATTGTCACTTATCATGGCAGTCACTTTCAGAATGAGATTATGGTAGAACTAGCATCTAAGATGGGGTTTAGACATGGTCATTCATCCCCTTATTACCCCCAGGAAAATGGGTAGGTGGAGGCTATCAACAAGTCTCTCAAGACCATTTTGAAAAAAACTGTTAGTCGGAGTAATTCCAATTGGCACATCATGCTATATCCCACGTTTTGGGCATACCGAACCTCGGTTAAGACTGCCACCGTTTTTTCCCCTTTTCAGTTAGTGCACAGTGCAAAGTTGATCCTTCCTGTTGAATGTGAAATCCCTTCTCTCAAGTTGGCAGTCGAGCTCCTACCTGACACTTCATATTTAGAGTGACGCCTTGTGCACCTAGAGAGTCTTAACGAGCAGCGTCGAGACACCTTTACGACTATCGAGGAAAACAAGAAACGTGTCAAGGTTCAGTATGACAAGTTTGTTTGTCCCCGGTTGTATGTTGAGGGTGACTTGGTCCTCTTGTATGATCAAGCCAAAGAACCTCTAGGGGCAGGCAAGTTTAAACCCATGTGGCACAGCCCTTACATTGTGCGATGTGTCCTAAAAAAGGATCATACAGATTAGAAGATTATGAATGGAATAATTTGGTCGAGCCCAGAAATGGGCTCTACTTGAAAAGGTACTATGCTTGAGCCCTAGGCTTGGGCAGAACTCTTTGTATACTAATGTAAATTTAGTGTATATACATCTATTTTCTCCTTTTCTTTTGTCTTTAGGTTGCTTATCGAGGTTTCCCTTTGTTGGTCTACCGGTCTTTGGTCTACCTAGGATTTGTAGACGGAGTCTTCGATCTACCTAGGATTCATAGAAGGAGTCTTCAGTCTACCTAGGATTCACAGACGGAGTCTTTGGTCTACCTAGGATTTGCAAACAAAGTCTTCAGTCTACCTAGGATTCGTAGACGGAGTCTTTGGTCTACCTAGGATTCACAGACAAAGTCTTCAGTCTACCTAGGATTCGCAGACGGAGTCTTTAGTCTACCTAGGATTCGTAGACAGAGTCTTCAGTCTAATTAGGATTCGCAGACAGAGTCTTTGATCTACCTAGGATTCGCAGACGGAGTCTTTGAACTCCCTAGGATTTGCAGACAGAGCCATTTGTCATACACATAACTTGGCTTCCACCTCTTGGGTGTTTTACTCACTCAAGGGTCTACTTGTATCTTCAGGTGGTTCATGCCTAGGGCCATCCATGAATAATGTGGCTGAATATATCACCATAATAGAACTTTTGTGTGATTCTATCTCGCATGGAATTCGCTCTTTAGATGTTCGCCTAGATTTCCATTTAGTAGTATGTTAGTTGAATGGTCGTTATTGCGTGTGGGATCCTACTTTACTCCGTCAATTCCTACGGGTACATATTTATTACTAATGTAAATTTATCACAATTTGATTTTATTACATATTATCACATTCCTAGAATTTCTAATCATGTATTTGATGCCTATGCTAATTACATTTTAGATTGGCATTTGTCAGATTAATAAAGCAAATAAAAAAATTAAATCAATGTACACATTGTAAGATATAAGTAAAAACGAAGATCCCTTTTTTATATATTTCAAAATATGGTGTTTATATTACAAAATTGGGGCTAAAACCCTCGATACACATATACAACCGGTATACATATCCCATGATATCTACGTCTGTGGCGCTAGATGTGTGTTATGGTAGAAAACCACGGCATTTGTGAGACGCCGGAAGAGTCATACCCATGCTCTAGGCACATCAACCACCTGTCGCTGCATGGCTTCAGGTAGATCCTCTACCTAAACCATAGAAATCCTCTGTGTCAAACAAGACAGGTTACCCTGCACATTCTGTATGACTTTATCCACTTCTCCTCCCACCACGTTATCTCCCCGGTTCCATGTCTGTGATTACACAAGTATTTAGTTAATATTTAAACACCATTCAAAAGAATGTTTTTGTTCCCTATATACAAAAATTGTAAAAAAAATTAAATATGTAAAAACTTATTACCTATATCACCATAGGCAGCCCCTGGTGGATGTGGCATATCAGGATCTCCTCTGAAATCGATCCCCGCATAGGGATAGTCATCCAGAGAAATGATTTGTCACCGCCACCAGAAGAAAAAATCATCATTGTAGGGCGTTGATGCCCTATCTCCCTCTTGTCGTCTCATGACCTCGATCCACTGCGCCGTGGTTGGATCGCATGGTTCTCTATGAAGGATCTCCACTCTATGTCCCAAATCTAGAACCCGCTCGAAAAAGAAACTGCAAATAATAGAGGCAAACATGAAGTTTCTCTTACTTCCATGTTTTCACTCTATCAACTGACCCTTCATATTGGTCAGCAGTGAGGTACACCAGTCGTAGACAATGGGCCTAGCACACTCTACTGCATAAAACATAAGTGGTCTTGAGGCTTGATGAAATGAGGCCGAACCTATGATCCTGGTAAGCATGAGCACTATGATATTCAAACTGAGATTACTTATTTCCCGGATGGGGACTTGGCTTCCCACCTTATGAGTCCCTTCCACATAGTGGGAATCGATATACTCCTCGATCTTCATCCCACTCCCTGCTCCATGTGACTTGAGGTTCACAACCTCCCCTCGGCATGATAGACCAGTCAAGAAGTAGACGTCCTCTACTTCGATCCTCATTGGTTGTCGATCGAGGATAAATATCTCGCTATCATGGTCCCAGTAACCCACCAACATCTCCAACAACCTCACATGGGCCCTCATTCCTTTGCGATCCCAAAATTTATACAAACCATATCTTCTTAGAGCCTCTTGAGCCATGTGAAGAAATTGAGTAAAGTTAATGAAAGAGACTCGAAACCCTACAAAATCATCGACCTCCATCATTGATCTCACGCTAATTCTTGAAGCCATGCCACCTTCTGATGTGGGTTGTACATGTTGATTAGGAAATCAGTGTCCATGTTCCCACCCAGTTCTGGAAAACCCCACTACTCTCTGGCATATTCATGATATGAATATTCATCGTTGAAGGTTGATTATGATCATCCTCCACTTTTGGGTTTCGAACCTTAAAACTATTAGATTTTTCTCTATTTCCATCCATGGTTACAAGAAAAGAGAAAGTTTATGTATGCCCACAGAGAGAGTTTATGTATTCTTTATTTCTCTTTATACCTATTAGAGGTGGATTTTGATGAATAGTAGTATCTCCATTTCTGTTACTCCCCTGATCTGTCCAAGGCTAACTCAATCAATTGTGACTAAATATTATTGTATATTTCCATGGAAAGATGTCTAGTTCGAATTTTATGAAAATATGTCTTGTTTGAATCTAGATATCTTATTAATCTTACTGATATTTGCCACCCACAAATATGAAAAACCATCTTAAGTTTCTCTACAAAATTTAGAAAGAAAAAAATACTCCACATTTTCAAATTTCCCTAATAATACAGTAACACTTACCTACCATTCTTGGACTGCGATGATGACGAGCACAAGGAACACATGCAAACATTAACCTTCTTCACCTCGGTCACTGGGGATTATAAACGAGATGAACAAGGGATGTAGAGGTTTCTCAGAAGATTCATAGCTAGTCATTCTCACATGCACATATGCTCTAGTTTTATATAATATTGATATATATGTATAGGGATCATTTCATATAATATAGATATATATGTATAGGGCTCACCTCTCTATGAATGGACTTCCCTTCCCATTTTCCTCTGCTTCTTGAAATATTATACATGTATCAGTACCTCCACGCATCAAGTTGTAAATGGATTATGTATAAAATATTATCGTAGTCTAAACGTTCTAACTGTTGGTTGTTTTTTTGGTGACTTTTTTCGTTTGATTTTTCCTGAAATCTGGTGAGGAATGGTTAGATCTATAGATTTGAGTGGATACGTTAGTATAATTAGAGTGCCTCATGGGTTTTTCAGCACAGTAAATCTATTTATGCATTCATAAATACAATTTAAACGAAAAAAATAGCCATTTTGTCCAGATTTACATCACCGGATTTCAACCAAAAAACCTAAAAAGTGGAACGTTAGCCAACGCCTAAAAGATTTGACAAGTTGCAATCCAAATATTATTTATAAAAAATTGATAAAAATATAAAATAGAAATAAGTATTACATAATAGAGTTCCACTTTATTCCATATATTCAATTCCAATTTAATAGATAATAGAGTTGTATCCAATTCCATAAATTCAACACAATAATTTCTCTATTCATTGTCAATAGTGTATCTATAGTGTATCTGAGTACAATATGGTGAGTGGAGTGATCACCTATTCGAGCATGCAATAGATCTCAAACAACCCTAATTTCGAGCTCACACATATATTACAATAAAAACCCCGACCGTAATAGAATTAATGAACTCAAAAGTTTTTATTATGATCTAAATTTATACTACATGGTCACTATGCAAGAAAACTCTAGAAATTCCAAAAAAAAAAATCATTGCTTGAACTATAGTTTCACATTCTTCCATTTCATCACATGACACTTTTAGCGAACATGAATGTTTCTTCTAATCGTTATGAATATATCTCATGCTTTCAGAATAACCAAGAACTTCTCATCACGAGGTATTCATTCAGTAATGTATTTTGTTAGCACTGAGAGTCATCCTTAGACTGCGAGAGGAGGTCAAATGGACAAAACTCAGTACAAGAATCATATTAATCATAGAAACTGGACAAGCAATGTGTTATAGCAAGATTTGCCTCACCATTGTTATCTTGCACAGAGGGCCTTTTTCCATTTCCCTATGCAGGCTTATCATCCATTTTTTGATGAATCCAGAGATAAAAATACACATTTTTCCACATATACACGCCCTATCATCTATACATCAAGCGTATATGCACACTGCTCCACTACAACCTGTGTACATCATGATTTGTGCTAGAAAATACAAAAATGGAGTCGGGTTTCCATGTCACGACATGAGATTTGTGATCTTTGGCCTTCCATATACTGGAAACATTCTGATTCAACCCTTCAGTTGCATTTTGAAGGCTATAAGAGCACAATTCCGAGCTATGGAAAAGAGGAGAAAGCATTCAACTTTGAGAGCAAAGTTACTCTGGAGAAGTTACTTCATATTGAGTTTGCATCCCTTTGTCCCTCAAGTCTGAACACAGTGTTCAGCCCCCAAGCTCTTTCCCTATTGTTGAGAGAACCTCATTGTCTCTCTCCTTTGAGTGTGCCTTTGGTGGAGGATTGAAGTGGTGGAGGCCCAATTGGAAGGAACTTGGTTTCTTGGTTTCAAACCGTGCCGACACAGAAGTTTGTAATGTTGTCACTTCTGCTGATCAATTATTAATAGAAATATTCCTTTGGTATTGTGCAAATATATGATTATTATCCATGGGCATGTTTGTAATGTTTATTAATGGATTATGTTATCTAATGTGCTAACCACTTTATATTATCACCATGTACTTGTTATGCTTGTTTTTTAAGAACTTAGTGCAGTTATAAAGCTTTGGGTCGAAGTGATCAATGGTGGAACATCATCGAATGTTGGATTGAGGTAGGACTCTTTCTTATCTTGCACATTAGTTTATATAGCATACAATAGAATTGAGTTGATTTCTGCAGTCATACCTGTCTTTTTTGGTTTACCCCTGGCCATAGAGATTTTTTCCCTCGTAACAGAAATGGTGACTCCACCGGGGAGAGATCTTCCTTCTAAGGGTTTAAGTACTTTTTCTTCTTGAATTGCTCTTTTTCCTTTGTGTTTCTTATCGTATCACTACTTCACAGTTTCTGTTCACTCTAGGTCTGAGTTTTCAACCCTTTTACCCTTGCTTGGCCTTGTTTTCAAGCCTATACATGCCCTATTTCCTTCAGAGTCACGTGCACATGCGTTCTGTCTCACTGCTAGATGCGTTTATATGCCATGTTTCCCTGAACAATCGTGTATACCACTTTCCCTTGCTTGTTTGCTTGGTTTAGTCACTGTTGGGTGGGATTTGATGATTGTTGAGCCTTCTTAGGTCTCTGTAGTGCCCATCGAGCTTCTTTGGGTTGACAGGAAAACTGTTGGGAGTTGAATTTTTGGGCATAGTCTTTCTCATTTTTTTTCATTCTTGGTTTGTCCTTGAACCCTGGGTTGTTTGCTTGGCTACTTGATATTCTTCTTGAAGTTATTTCATTTATACATAGTAGAATTTATATATCAGTTTGCTTTTCGGTCCATGCATTTTCTCTTTAATATATTGAAAATACAAAAAAAATAGGCATTTTGCCTTGGTTAGTATTTTTGTCTTTGAACCTTTATCATTAGCTTAGTGCATTTAGTGAAAGATTGCATTTTTACTTTTGAATTGCAGAGTTGAAGTTGAAAATTACACTGTTTTTATTAGCATATCATTTATTGAAAAGTTAAAGATAGAATTTGCATTATATTCATATTTATCTTCTTGCAGAGTCATAACATCGTGATTTTTTCTTCCATACCCTTTTGAGTAATCACGTCCAATAAAATTTACGCTTTAAACTAAAATTGATTAGTCACGATTTTATTTTTAGGGTGCACAAACTAGTCTAGGATTTAGTGCCTTGGAATAGGATATTGTGAGTAAAATTATTCAAGGAAATTAAATCAGCATATGTGTTTGAGACAGTGAGTTGAGAAGTCCATTGTATAATTGGTAAGATTAGGAGGCTCACCTCACACCGGAGTTAATCACAATGTCGCGCGAGGGTAGTTGAAGGGATAACCCCTTGATACTCACCTAGTGTCATAGATATTTCTGTGGATTTATTCGTATTTGGGGATCTTGCTAGTACCCATACCTCCATGAGAGGTGGTGCTTTCAATGTTTCAAGCTTTTCTACCCTACCCATACGGTGATACGGACTTACGACTACTCCTTGTGCATCGATTATACAATGGTTTATTAGTTTCTTAACATAGCTATCTCATAGGTTACTTGTAGGGGTTATTCTGCTTGTATCCTGGGTCAGATAGAGGTCGAACAACACACAACCTTTATGGAGGATTACCTCTCTAGGGGGATTTGATCGACTGGTTGTTAATCCCATGAGGGCATCTATAACTGATTCTTTTACCTCCAAACTTTAGCAGGGAGTCTCAGGTCCCTCTTAGATGAGACATACCTTCTTTAGCGAGGGAGGCCACTTAGCCACTTTAGCCCGTTTGCATGCATATTGGTCGTTTGAGTTTTTGGTATACTCTTTGACTACTAGTTGGCCTTAGGATATATTTTTATTTTGTAGAGTCATAATTCGTCATGGAGTCGGACCAGCTTCCCCACCGGTCTCGTCGGTTGTTACAGTTACCACCAGATTTTGGTTTCTTTCCTTCTAAAAGGAATAGAGTTTATAGAAGTGGTACACACACTTCCACCTTTCAGACTTGTGGTTCCACAAGAATGAGTACTGAGTCTAGTCTTTAGAACACTGGGATTTCTTCGACTCCCATACCCACTATAGTTAATGACACCCCTTCGATTCCTGCAGCCGCTATAGTTGCAGTGTCGGAGGCTTATACCAGTACTATGGCTTGGACTGTAGTTAATGATTTATCTCTTTCCTCTAACCCTTTTGGGGGTTTTGGTCACTCGTTGGGTTACAATGTTCATTACATCCCTATGGCTTCTATTCCATTTTCTTATGGTATGCCTAACTTCACTTCGCAGTTTTCAACTACCATTCCAGTTGCTGGCCCTAACACTAGCCTTGGATTTGGGGGAACTACACCTCCTTACACTCCTTTTCCATTTGGTGGTTCTCATATCCCCCAAATGAATCCTAATATAGGAATTGTTCCTTTTCTAAACCCCAGTTTTAATCCTTCTACGGCTAGATGGAGCAACCCAGCTGGTGGACAAGTTCTGTCCTATATCTCTACCTCCTTAGTGTCGATTCCGACCAATACTTTTGGCATGAAGAATCCACTTCAATCCTCCGAGTTCCCACCTGGAGGAGCTTAGTCTTACACTTTGGACAACCCCCAACCTAGATCCAATCTAGTTGGGGGAAGTTTTCATAACCCCCAGCCTCGTTCTAATCTGGCTAGGGGCAATTTTCACAATCCTTATCAGAACATTCCTGTTGGAATGATGCCCAACCCACCTTATACAAATCAGCCTGGAGGAAGGATTTATAATTCCGAACAGGGCTTTGGTTCTTACCAGAATCCTGGGTGGAATGTAGTTCCCAACACAAAATCTTTTGCAGAAGGATGGGGCCAGATGTCGCAACCCCGTCTTCCTTTTCTGGCCACGCTAAATCTATCAGATTTGTCCAAGTTAATGAATGACTCGATGAGTCATGATCCCACATGGCCCCCTGTACCCACCAAACTTCCTTCAGACATTCCAAAGTTTGAGGGTAAGAATGGAGAGGACCCTGGTGAACACATTACTACCTTTCACCTTTGGTGCTCATCGAATTCACTGAACCATGATTATATTAGATTACGATTGTTTTGATGCACTCTCATTGGAGTTGTTTCACAATGGTACATTGAGCTACCTAGGGGGACATATGGGTCATTTAATCAGTTAGTGGTAGCCTTTCTCAACCACTTTCAATTGCCCGTTGGTTATGATGTTGGGCTCAAACTCTTCTCGACTTTACACTAGGACACCACAACTCACATATCAAATCATATCTAGGAATGGCGTAGATAGAGGCGGTTGATTAAAAATCCTATACCCCTAGCCTTTCTACTAGAATTGTTCCTAAAGTCCTTGCACCCTCCTATCTCGAAGGATGTTGCTACTTCTAGGGTCTCCAACGAAGAAGAATACATCTTTAGATCCCAGTAGTTAGATTTAATATATGCTCAGTCTGGGATGTTATATCACCTTCTTCCAGAAGCATCGCGGTCAAATTACGATCCTAGGAAAAAACTCGGACCTCATGCTAATGGCATTGTAGGGTATACAAATGTAAAGGTTGCAGACTCGACAACAAAGTCTACTGGAGGATCAACTTCGTCAGGATCCTCAAAATCCACCCATTTGGTGGATGTATATTCTGTGCAATCTTCGAAAAACCCAAATAGTGACCAACAACCAGATGGGAATAAAAGGAAAGGTTGAAATAATCGTAAGGGTGGGAAAATTAACAATAAACCCAAGGACAAGGATAATAATGGGAAGCAGAAAGATAATGTTGGAGAGGGAAAGAAAGAGAAACATAAGGTGAAGTTTCCTTGTAAACTTTGTACCGATGACCACCTTACACATTTATGCAACAAACTTGCAAAGGATATGAGGATTTTAAATCTCCACCACCCACTGTGCTGACGAATCCATTCCCACACAGCCAACACTTAGCCTCGATCTCTTCGAACGCTAGAAATGCGCCCGGTGGAAGTCAAAACCCACTGTCGTAATATGGTGACCGTGTTTGTATCAATATGGTTGACGTGAAAATTGATATAGCCACCCTCTCTCAATATTATGGATCTTCAAAAGCTAGTATCAGTCGAGAAGCTCCTCCTCCCCCTCTAAAGATGAACTTACAGATTGAGAAACCAGAGCCACTGCCTCGTATTTCGAAAGGAGTACTTAAGTGCTCTACCCACAATTCTAATGCTAGAGCTGCCTAGAACTACTCTATTGTTGAAGATCTAGGCCAAACCCCTTGCGCGATGTCGGCTTTGGAGGTACTCTAGACATGTCCATTATAGAGGAATGCCTTACTCTCTACCTTAGGAGCTCTAGAACCTAGTGTCTCAAAATTTATCAAGTTTGACGTCACGGATGTGAAGCCTCGCTTACCCTACCAGGTGGATTTACAAATCCACATGGAGTATTCCAAGTATACTATCAAGAAAGCAGTTATTGATGAAGGTGTTGCCACCTGTGTGATGTCCCTTGTCTGTTGGAGATCTCTCGGTTCTCTGAACCTTTCCAAGTTGTCGAACATGTTGACTGTATTTGACAGTCATTCCTTCTGCCCTCATGGTATTTTCCCTGCCTTTCCGGTCCAGTTAGGTGGGAATATTGTAGAGGTGGAGGTAGAGGTAGTTGATGCACTTCTCAATTATAACTTGTTACTGGGTTTCCATCGGACCTATGCTATGGTCGCTATTGTATCGTCTGTCTTCCTTATACTTTATTTTCCTCATCAAGGGGAGATCGTGACTATCGACCAGTTATCCTTTGCGTACTCTAGTCCTAATGCATCTATTGGATTGTCGATCCCTGTGATGTAAAATTCTCAGTTAAAAACTAAGAATATCGATGTCGGAATGTATTCTTCCCTTATGGGTACTTTCGACTTCTCAGCACCGATTCACCACGTATACACCATGTCTAGTAGGCTTGCTTCTGTAGGGAGGTCCATTCCTTTACACACTTCCTATTTTAGTGATCCATGGACCCTACCTTCTCCGACTTTGTCATGTGAAGGACAATTACATGTTTCCATGGCTATGCCACTATCGACAGTGGATATTGCGCATCAAATTGTTCTTTACTCTTCTGTTGATCTTGATCCTGTTACCTTGTAGATGAACGAGGAGGATCTTGTTCTTAGGCCTGTATGGGCCACCTCGTTATCTTGTTCACATGATTTCTTAGATGAGACTTCACCTTCGGATGAAGCCATCCTTGAAGCCATGAATGATTATGAGAGACCTTGGGATGATATGCATCATCGATCCTATTTTCCCCCAAGTCTTGAAAGAATCGAGCAAGATGAATTTCGGTCTACCTTGAGTGAGATGGTCGATCACGTTGTAGTTCCACTTCATACGTACAACATTTATGCCGAAGGAAATATGGTGAGTATTTGTCCTACCATCTCGATTGATATCTATCGTACCCTTAAGAACATAAATATAGGTGCAGATTGTTGGCCAGAAGAAATTATGATCTACACCGATCTCTTCAAAGAATTTCGAGATGTATTTTCTTGGTCATATGAAGCGATGCCAGGGATCGACTCTCGGATTGTCGAACATGATATTATAACTTACCTGGATGCTAAACCTATTCAACAACATCTTAGAGCTGTAAATCTTAGGAAGGCCCCTGCTATTAAGGCAGAGGTGGAGAAGTTGCTTAACGATCGCTTCATCTACCTGGTTCCCTTCACCGAATGGGTATCCAACCATGTTCCTATGGATAAAAAGAAAGGAACCATCCATGTGTTTATGTACTTTCGTGACCTGAACAAGGTTTGTCCTAAAGATAACTTTCCCATGCCTTTCATTGATCAGATTCTCGATGAGTGTGTAGGAAGAGAGATATTTTATTTTATGGATTGATTTTCAGGCTATAACTAAATCCACATCAAACCTGAGGACCAACACAAGACGACATTTATATGTCCTTGGGGTACTTTTTCATACCGGAAAATGCCTTTCGGCCTTAAAAACGATGGAGCAACCTTCCAAAGTGCCATGGCTTTCTCCTTTCATGATCTTAAGCACATAGTTGAAGCCTAACTGGATGCTCTTGCTGCTCACTCTTGCAAGAGAGTGGATCATGTTATACACCTTCAGCTAGTTTTTGAAAGAAGTTGTTACTATAGAATCCGGTTAAACCCTCATTACTATAGAATCCGGTTAAACCCTCATAAATGAATCGTTTGTGTTAAGTCTGGTCGTCCCTTAGGATTTTTAGTGTCTGAAACCAAGATCATGGTAAATCTTCTTAAGGTTGAGGCAATGCTTCAGTTGCCTCCACCGCGCACAATTAGACAGATTCAAGGTTTACAGAGGAAACCTAACTTTCTACGTTGTTTCATAGTTAATTATGCCAATATCACTAAGGGTTTCATGTGCCTCTTGAAGAAAGGCACCCCCTTTATCTGGGATGAGCGAGCCCAGGAGTCTTTTGATGCTTTGAAGAAAACCTTGGTATCAACCCCTCTGCTGAAATCTGTTAAGAACCAAATATCAATATAGCATAGAAAAACCTCAGAAAAAGTACTCAACGCCTTGAAAAAGAGATAATTTCAGATAATAAGCCTCTTCGAGGGGGAAACCTCCTTTTACCCCACTTAAATGTTCAAGTACAAG
>ML822385.1:65386-81874 GCA_009831015.1 Picea engelmannii
CCAATGAAACCAGTCCCACTCAATTTGGATACTCTAGGAAGAAGTTATGATTGTTTTACCTGGAACACCTTCTTGAGACTAGTCAATAGGACTAATCAGATACCCTATCTTACACAGGGTGTATCTACAAATTTATGATGACCCAGAAGCTGAAATATTTACCACAAATATCTTACTAATTTATGTAAATAACCTCTAGAGTTCAGGGTCTTAAATGTTACATAATTTTTTTATAGCGAACATTCCGCAATGACTCAGTTCAGGATGATTCCAGAACCCTATCTTGTACAGGCTGTATCTACGAAAGTATAATTTTTCAGGAGCTGAATTTTGAACCCAACGTACCTTGATCCATCTACTAAATATCCTCAAATCCATCCCTTCTGAAACATTTAAAAAAATAAGTTATAGCAAAAATGCCAAGGTGTCTCAGATGTAGCAGCGAAACCCCAAGACCTTGAGTTCTAATACCATATGTTAAGAACCAAATATCAATATAGCATAGAAAAACATTAGAAAAAGTACTCAACGCCTTGAAAAAGAGATAATTTCAGATAATAAGCCTCTTCGAGGGGGCAATCTCCTTTTACCCCACTTAAATGTTCAAGTACAAGATGATTCAAAATGAAAATGTCTCCTTGGTATATATAGAAGACTAGGAGGTATAATTACAACTAATGGCCTAAAGCTAACATAAATAAAATAACATTACTAATATAATATGCCCCAATTAAGAGGTAATGAGCCAATATTAGGGCTTAACAAAATCTCCTGATTACAATAGAGATTACCTATTGTATATTTCCGCATCTGCATAGATGATTGGTATGGTTCTAGTTCAGGAGGATGATGAGCTCCATGAGGATGTCATCTACTATCTCAGTCGAAATTTAGTTGGTTCTGAGCTTAATTACTCTCACGTTGAAAATCTAGCTTTGGTTGATGTTCACACAGTCCAACGCTTACGTCACTATATATTACTTTGCACAACTACAATGGCTGTCGATGTCAATTCATTTCAATAAGTCCTTACTAGATGTGTCATCGCAGGGAAATATAATAAATGGATTTTCATCTTACAAGAATTTGATCTTGACTTTGCTTCGGCCAAGTCCAAGAAATCGCTAGTTTTTGTAGAGTTAATATCCAATTTTCCACGATTAGACGAGGATGTTATCCATGTTGATTCATTTGTGGATGAACACATTTTCCTTGTATCATCGTTTGACCCCTGGTATGGAGACATTGTTTTATATCTTCAAACCTTGAACTTCGCTCAACATCTCTCGCGAGATGATCGACGATGTGTTAGATACCAAGCCAAAAAGTATACCATCGTCGATGACACTTTATATCACCAAGGAGTATATAATATCTTGAGTTGTTTCTTATCTCACGAGGAAGCCGAGTCAGTCCTAAACAATTTCCACAAAGGGGCTTGTGTTGGTCACTTATCAGTCAAAAAAATCCTGCAAGACGATTATTTATGGCCTACTATATTTAAAGATTGTATCAAAGAGATTAGGAAGTCTCACCCCTGCCAGGTGTTCACTCAAAAAATGCACTCGCATCCATCCCCTCTTCACCCAATCATTACCATCGGTCCCTTCACCAAGTGGGGGGTAAA
Source organism: Picea engelmannii (assembly GCA_009831015.1). Classification (NCBI taxonomy): domain Eukaryota; kingdom Viridiplantae; phylum Streptophyta; class Pinopsida; order Pinales; family Pinaceae; genus Picea; species Picea engelmannii. Next base: position 67,014 of record ML822385.1, read on the forward strand.
TTTCATCGATTGCAACCCAACTTTGGCTAGGGGCATCAACACATTATCCTGGCCGTCGACTACTTTACTAAGTGGGTCGAGGCCATGCATACTATAAAATTCGATGGGAAGACTGCAACCTTCTTCATGTTCAACCAAATTATCACCCACTTCGGTATGCTGAGTGAGATTGTCACTTATCATGGTAGTCACTTTCAGAATGAGATGATGGTAGAACTAGCATCTAAGCTGGGGTTTAGACATGGTCATTCATTCCCTTATTACCCCTAGGAAAATGGGTAGGTAGAGGTCGTCAACAAGTCTCTCAAGACCATTTTGAAAAAAAATGTTAGTCGAAGTAATTCCAATTGGCACATCATGCTATATCTCGCACTTTGGGCATATCGAACCTCGGTTAAGACTGCCACTGGTTTTTCCCCTTTTCAGTTAGTGCACAATGCAGAGTCGATCCTTCCTATTGAATGAAAAATCCCTTCTCTCAAGTTGGCAGTCAAGCTCCTACCTGACACTTCATATTTAGAGACGCCTTGCGCACCTAGAGAGTCTTGACAAGCAGCGTCGAGACGCCTTTAAGGCTATCGTGGAAAACAAGAAACGTGTCAAGGTTCAGTACAACAAGTCTATTTGTCCCCGGTTGTATGATGAGGGTGACTTGGTCCTCTTGTAAGATCAAGCCAAAGAACTGCTAGGGGCAGGCAAGTTTAAACCCATGTGGCATGGTCCTTACATCGTGCGATGTGTCCTAAAAAAGGATCCTAGGAATTAGAAGATTATAAAGGGAATAAGTTGGCCGAGCCCAGAAATGGGCTCTACTTGAAAAGGTACTATGCTTGAGCCCTAGGCTTGGGTGGAACTCTTTGTATACTAATGTAAATTTAGTGTATATACATCTCTTTTCTCCTTTTCTTTTGTCTTTAGCTTGCTTATTGAGTTTTACCTTTGTTGGTCTACCTGTCTTTGGTCTACCTAGGATTCACAGACGGAGTCTTCAGTCTACCTAGGATTAACAGACAAAGTCTTCAATCTACCTAGGATTCATAGGCAGAGTCTTCAGTCTAACTAGGATTCGTAGATGGAGTCCTTGGTCTACCTAGGATTCACAGACAGAGTCTTCGGTCTACCTAGGATTCATAGACAGAGACTTCGGTCTACCTAGGATTCACAGACGGAGTCTTCGATCTACCTAGGATTCGCAGACGGAGTCTTTGGTCTACCTAGGATTCACAGATGAAGTCTTTGGTCAACCTAGGATTCGCAGATGGAGTCTTCTATCTACCTAGGATTCATAGACGGAGCCAGTCGTCATACACAGAACTTGGCTTCCATCGCTTGGGTGGTTTACTTACTGGAGGGTCTACTGGTATCTTCAGGTGGCACATGCCTAGGGCCATCCACGAATAATGTGGCTGAATATAGCATCATCATATAAATTTTGCGCGATGCTATCTCGCATGGCATTCACTCTTTATAATTTCGTCTGGATTCCCAGTTAGTAGTATGTTAGTTGAACGATCGTTACCGCATGTGGGATCCTACTTTACTCCGTCAATTCCTTTGGGTACGTCTTTTAGAATGACAATTTGATTTTATTACATATTATCACATTCCTAGAAGTTCTAATCATGTATCTGATGCCTATGCTAATTACGTTTTAGATTGGCATTTGTCACATTAATAAAGAAAATAAAACCATTAAATCAATGTACACATTGTAATATATAAGTAAAGTCGAAGATCCTTTCTTTATATATTTCAAAATATGGTGTTTATATTACAAAATTGGGGCTAAAACCATCGATACACATATACATCTGGTATACATATCCCACGATATCTACACCTGTGGGGCTAGATGTGTGTCATGGTAGAAAACCACGATGTTTGTGAGACATCAGAAGAGTCGTACCCATGCTCTAGGTACACCAACCACCTGTCGTTGCATACTTGAACCATAGGAATCCTCTGTGTCAAATGAGACAGGTTACCCTGCATGTTCTGTAGGACTCTATCCGCTTCTCCTCCCATTGCCTCATCTCCCCGGTTCCATGTCTGCGATTACACAAGTATCTAGTTAATATTTAAACACCATTCAAAAAAATATTTTTGTTCCCTAAATATTCACTGTAAGCGTCCCCTGGTGGAAGTGGCATATCAAGATCTCCTCTGAATTTGATCCTCACATAGGGATAGTTGTCCATAGCAATGATTTATTTCCACCACCAGAAGAAAAAATCATCATTGTAGGGAATTGATACCCTACCTCCCCCTTGCCATCTCATGACCTCGATCCATCGTGCCATGGCTAGATCGCGTGTTTCTCTAGGAAGGATCTCCACTCTAGGTCCCAAACCTGGAACCCACTCAAAAAAGAAAATGAAAAGAATAGAGGCAAACCCAAAGTTTCTCTTACTCCCCTGTTTTCACTCTATCAACTGACCCTTCATATTGTTCAGCTGTGAGGTACACCAGTCATAGACAATGGGCCTAGAACAATCTACTACATAAAACATAAGCGGTCTCGAGGCTTGATGAAACAAGGCCGAACCTATGATCCTGGTAAGCATGAGCACTATGATATTCAAACTGAGACTACTTATTGCCTAGATGGGGACTTGGCTTCCCACCTTGTGAGTCCCTTCTACAAAGTGGGCATCGATATACTCCTTGATATTCATCCCACTCCCTTCTCCACGTGACTTGAGGTTCACAACCTCCCCTCGGCATGATAGACCAGTCAAGAAGTAGATGTCCTCTACTTTGATCCTCAGTGGTTTTCCATTGAGGATAAATATCTCACTATCAGGGTCCCAGTAACCCACCAACATCTCCAACAACCTCACTTGGGACCTCATTCCTTTGAGAGCCCAAAATTTGTACAAACCACATCTTTTTAGATTCGCTTGAGCCACGTGAAGAAATTGAGTAAAGTTAATGAAGGAGACTCGAAACCTTGCAAAATCATCAACCTCCATCATTGATATCGCGCTAATTCTTGAAGCCATGCCACCTTCTGATGTGGGTTGTACATGTTGATTAGGAAATCAGTGTCCATGTTCCCACCTAGTTCTGGAAAACCCCACTACGCTCTGGCATATTCATGATACTAATATTCATCATTGAAGGTCGATTATGATCATCCTCCAGTTTTGGGTTTTGAACCTTAAACCTATTAGATTTTTCTTTATTACCATCCATGGTTACAAGAGAAGATAAATTTTATGTATGACCATAGAGAGAGTTTATGTATACTTTCTATCGCTTTATACCTATTAGAGGTGGATTTTGATGAACAGTAGTATCTCCACTTTTTTTACTCCCCTGATCTTTCCAGGGTTAACTCAACCAATTGTGACTAAATATTATTGTATATTTCCATGGAAAGATGTCTGGTTCGAATTTTATGAAAATATGTCTTGTTTGAATCTAGATATCTTATTAATATTAATGAGATTTTCCACCCACAAATATGAAAAACCATCTTAAGTTTCTCTACAAAATTTAGAAAGAAAAAATAAATACTCTACATTTTCAAATTGCCCTAATAATACAGTAACACTTACCTGCCATTATTGGACTGCGACGATGACGAGCACAAGGAACACATGAAAACATTAACCTTCTTCATCTCAGTCATTGGGGATATTATGGGGATATTATTGGACCCTTGATAGACAAAGGATCGAGGAGGACTGGGATTATAAACAAGATGAACAATGGATGTAGAGGTTTCTCAGAAGATTCATAGCTGGCCATTCTCACGTGCACACATGCTCTGGTTTCGTATAATATAGATATATATGTACATGGCTCATTTCGTATAATATAGATATATATGTACAGGGATCGCCTCTCTATGAATGGACTTCACTTCCCATTTTCCTTTGCTTCCTAGAATATTATACACGTATCGATACCTCCATGCATCAAATTGTAAATAGATTATGTATAAAATATTATCGTATTCTAAACGTTCTAACTGTTGGCTATTTTTTGGTGACTTTTTTTGTTTGATTTTGCCTGAAATCTAGTGAGGAATGGTTGGATTTGTATATTTGAGTGGCTAAGTTTGTATAATCAGAGTGCCTCACGGGTTTTTTAGCACACTAAATCTATTTATGCATTCAGAAATACAATTTAAACCAAAAAAATAGCCATTTTGTCCAGATTTACATCACCGGATTTCGACCAAAAAACCTAAAAAGTGGAATGTTATCCAACGCCTAAAAGATTTGACAAGTTGCAATCCAAATATTATTTATAAAAACTTGATAAAAAGATAAAATAGAAATAAGTATTACATAATAGAGTTCCACTTTATTCCATATATTCAATTCCAATTTAATAGATAATAGAGTTGTATCCAATTCCATTAATTCAACACAGTAATTTCTCTATTCATTATCAATAGCGTATCTATAGTGTATCTGAGTACAATATGGTGAGTGGAGTGATCACCTATTCGAGCATGCAATAGATCTCAAACAACCCTAATTCTGAGCTCACACATATATTACAATAAAAATCCCAACCTCAATAGAATTAATGAACTCAAAAGTTTTTATTATGATCTAAATTTATACTACATGCTCACTATGAAAGAAAACTCTAGAAATTCCAACAAAAAAAAATCATTTCTTCAACTATAGTTTCACATTCTTCCATTTCACCACATGACACTTTTAGCGAACATGAATGTTCCTTCTAATCGTTATGAAGATATATCATGCTTTCAAATAACCAAGAACTTCTCATCACGAGGTATTCATTCAGTAATGTCTTCTGTTAGCACTGAGAGTCATCCTTAAACTGCGAGAGGATAAGCCCAGTACCCATCTGAATGTTTGGTGGATGTTAGTTTTATGAGTGGAGGTAAAATGGACAAAACTCAGTACAAGAATTATATTAATCACAGAAACTGGACAAGCAATGTGTTATAACAAGATTTGCCTCACCATTGCTATCTTGCATAGAGGGCCTTGTTCCATTTCCCTATGCATTCTTATCATCCATTTTTTGATGAATCTAGAGCTAAAAATACACATTTTTCCACATATATGCGCCCTATTAGCTATACATCAAGCATATACGCAGGCTGCTCCACTATAGCCCACATACATTGGGATTTGTGCCAGAAAATGCAAAAATGGAGTTGGGTTTCCATGTCACGACATGAGATCTCTGATCTTTGGCCTTCCATTTACTGGAAACATTCTGACTCGACCCTTAAGTTGTGTTTTGAAGGCTCTAAGAGAAAAATTCCGAGCTATGATAAAGAGGAGAAAGCATTCAACTTTGAGAGCAAAGTTACTCTGGAGAAATTACTTCATATTGAGTTTGCATCCCTTTATCCTTGAAGTTTGAACACAGTGTTCAGCCCCCAAGTTCTTTCCCTATTGTTGAGAGAACCTAATTGTCTCTCTCCTTTGAGCGTGCCTTTGGTGGAGGATTGAAGTGATGGCATCCCAGTTGGAAGGAACTTGGTTTCTTGGTTTCGAACCATGATGACACAGAAGTTTGCAATGTTTTCACTTCTGCTGATCAATTATTAATAGAAATACTCCTTTTGTATCATGCAAATATATGATTATTATCCATGGGCATGTTTGTAATGTTTATTAATGGATTATGTTATCTAATGTGCTAACCCATTTATATTATCACCTTGTACTTTATATGCTTGCTCTTTAAGAACTTATTGCAGTTATAAAGCTTTGGGTCGAAGTGCTCAACGGTGGAACATCATCGAACGTTGGATTGAGGTAGGCCTGTTTCTTATCTTGCACATTATTTTATATAGAATACAATGAAATTGAGTTGATTTGTACAGTCATACCTATCTTTTGTGGTTTACCCTTGGCCATAGAGAGTTTTTCCCTCATAACAGAAATGGTGAATCCACTGGGGAGAGATCTTCCTTCTAAGGGTTGAAGTACTTTTTCTTCTTGCATTGCTCTTTTTCCTTTGTGTTTCTTATCGTATCACTGCTTGACAGTTTCTGTTCACTCTAGGTCTGAGTTTTCAACCCTTTTACCCTTGCCTGGCCTTGTTTTCAAGATTGTACGCACCCTATTTCCTTGACAGTCGTGTGCACACACATTCTGTCTCACTGCTAGATGTGTGTATACGCCATGTTTCCCTGAACAATCATGTATACCACTTTCCCTTGCTTGTTTTCTTGGTTTAGTGACTATTGGGTGGGATTTGATGATTGTTGAGCCTTCTTAGGTTTCTGTAGTGCCTGTTGAGATTCTCTGGGTTGACAGGAAATCTGTTGGGAGTTGAATTTTTGGGCATAGTCTTTCTCACTGTTTTTCATTCTTGGTTTGTCCTTGAACCCTGGGTTGTTTGCTTGGCTGCTTAATATTCTTCTTGAAGTTATTTCATTTATAAATAGTAGAATTTATATATCAGGTTTCTTTTCAGTCCATGCATTTTCTCTTTAATATATTGAAAATACAAAAAAAATAGGCATTTTATATTGGTTAGCATTTTTGTCTTTGAAGATTTATCATTAGCTTAGTGCATTTAGCAAAAGATTGCATTTTTACTTCTAAATTGTAGAGTTGAAGTTGAAAATTGAACTATTTTTATTAGCATATCATTTATGGAAAAGTTAAAGATAGACTTTGCATGATATTCATATTTATCTTCTTACAGAGTCATTGTTAATATTATGGTAGATTTGGGAGGTATGAACCTCTATTGTGACCTATGATGAGATTGGAATATTCCGGAAGGAAGTAAAGAAGTAAGAGAAACCCTATACGAGATGTCGGCTGCAAAAATATAATTAATATGAATTAATTAGTACCCAGAAGGAGAAGTCGACACCAGTAAGTCTGCCATAACCACTATAAATACAGGGTGCCAGTTCTCATTATACACATTCTCATAATTGCAGAGAGCCAATTGTGCGCATTGCAGTTGACAGTTTTGTGCGCACGTTTTTGGGGAAGAGTGTTGCGCCAGTTTCTGGGTGGGACTATCTGATCAACTTTGTTTACTTTTCTTGCCTGGTACATTAGCCTTGCTTGGCTTTTGATTGCTACCAATATTCTTCTTTGTCAAGGTCAAGGTGCTCGAAGGGTGGCTTCAGACTATGGTTGGGTGACAAGGGTATTGTCAATGGTAAAACAAGAAGAATCTTTCATATTCTAATAGGTTCTGGGCCCACACCTCCTTCATTCAGCCTAAATGTTGGAAGGAAGCATAACTGCTAGGATATTGAGCTTGTTGAGGAACTGCCACTAGGGTTACTAGCAGGAGCAACCTCCAAGACACTGTCGCTAGGGTTACTAGCAGAAGTAGTTGCAGAAACCCTAATCTCAGATCTGACACCTTGTGATGGAGAATCTCGCTCAAGAAGAAGATATTCAGATGCACCCTAACTCAGCGCACCTCTTGGCTCTCTCAGAAGACATAAACGACGAAGTTGAAGTTTCAGATCAAGGCATGATTGTTACCAGTCAACCGAAGACATGAGTGAAATGATTAGTCTTTTACACTACTCAACACTTACCAGAATGATTGAAGATGACATGTGGATAATCAATAGTGGATCTTCTAGGCACATGATGGGAGATCAAGCCAGACTCTCAAATCTAAATGAGAAGAAGACCTCATACAAGGTAGATCCTGGAGACAAAACCACTTACCCCGTGGAAGGATTTGGACAAGCCTCCATCAAAATGAAAACAGGTAACTATGTTCACTTAATCAATGTTTTATATATACCTGGTTTAGAAAATAATCTTGTATCAATATCATGCCTCGAAGACAAAGGAAACAAAATATCCTTCATGGATGGAAAGGTGTTATCTTGGCATAAAGACTCCAGCATAGAGAATGCTAGGGTTATTGGAAGTCATGAAGGAAATCTGTATAGACTACTAGAACAGAATGAAGAATATCTCGTACATGACGAAGTCAACCCTAATGATCTTTGGCATAGAAGGTACGCTCACATCAACTATCAAGCATTACATTTTCTTAGAAAGATGGTTGAAGGAAATACAAGAATTGAAATCTAAACATGAAGGAATCTGCAAGGGATGTGCCCTTGGGAAGAATATCAAGAAACCATTCCCAAGCAACAACAACAGATCTAAGGAGATTCTAGATCTGATACACTCAGATGTTTGTGGTTTGATGCCAGTAAAATCTCTAGGAGGATCTTCTTACTACATAATCTTCATAGATGACTATTCAATAAATACTTGGCTATATCTACTAAAGATAAAAGACAAAGCATTCAACAAGTTTCAAGAGTTCAAAGAAGAAATAGAAATCCTCACGAATAAGAAGATCAAGACGTTAAGAACCGATAATGGTGGAGAATACACATCAAAGGAATTTGTTGCATTCTGCAAATCGACAGGGATTAGGAGGGAGCTGACTATTCCTCATAATCCTCAACAAAATGGTGTAGTAGAAAGAAAGAACAGATCCATTGAAGAAACCGTAAAATCCTTACTAAATGATCAAGGTCTATCCATGTTCTTATGGGGAGAAGAAACAATGAAAACAATATATGTGCAGAACAGAAGTCCTCATTGTATATTGAAGGACATGACACTAGAAGAAGCTTTCTCAGGTAAGAAACATAATGTGGAAAATCTAAGAATATTTGGACGTCCTGTTTACTCTCACATTCCCAAGGACAAGAAGAATAAACTAGAACCTTCAAGAAAGAAAGGGATATTCATGGGATACAATGATTCATCCAAAGCTTATAGAATATACATTCCATAACAACAAAAGATCAAAGTCAGCAGAGACGTAACATTCAATGAGAATATGGCCTTCAAGAAATCCATAGAAGAAAATATAGAAGAAGAAGAGATTGAAGAACTTAACGAAGAAAGCATAGAAAACGTAAATGATGAAAAGGAACTACATGGTCATCCTATGGAGCCATGTGAAAACATTGATTCAGATATTGTACCTAAGACCAAGAAAAGACCAGCTTGGCTTGAAGCTACCTTACAAGATGCAAAAAGACTCAAGGTTCCATAAGGAACATTCAGAAAGACTAAAAGACCTAAAAGATTCTCAAGTTATGCAACATACATGACGAAGCTTCTAGATTAAGAACCTACCACATTTGAAGAAGAAGTTCAAAAAGGACAATGGAAAGAAGCTATGATAGAAGAGCATCAATCCATTATGAAAAATGAGGTATGGGAAATTGTACCTAGACCTAAATAAAACACGGTGGTAACTTCAAAATGGGTATACAAGATCAAACATGCAGCAGACGGAAGCATGGATAAATACAAGGCAAGATTCGTAGCTAGAGGGTTCTCCTAGAAGGAGGGAGAAGATTATGACGAAACGTTTGCTCCGGTGGCTAGATGTACTTCGATCAGAGCTATCATATCTCTTGCCACTTCCATGGGATGGAACTTACATCAGATGGATGTAAAGACAACTTTCTCCAATGGAGCTATTGAAGAATAAGTATATATTGAACAACCTCAAGGGTTTGAGGTACATTCCAGAGACACTCATGTTTGCAGATTGAATAAAGCTCTATATGGACTCAAGCAAGCTCCAAGGTCTTGGTATGCCAGAATGGACAACTATCTTACAAGACTTGGTTTCTCCAAGAGTCATGCAGATCCAAACCTTCATTACAAAGTCGTGAACAATGCACCTGTGATTCTACTATTATATGTTGACGATCTATTCATAATAGGTGAAGAGTCTCTCATTATCCAGTTCAAGAAGGAATTAGCTTCTGAATTTGATATGAAATATCTAGGTCTCATGCATTACTACTTGGGACTAGAAGTATGGCAGAAGCGTGGTGAAGTATTCCTTGGACAAGGAAAGTATGCAATAAAGATCCTTCAGAAATTTGGAATGATGAATTGTAATTCCATGGACACTCCTATGAATGCAGATATAAGAAAAGTGAAAGTTCTGGATTCTGATCTAGTAGATCCATCTATATATCAACAACTAATTGGGTCATTGATGTATTTGGTAAATACTCAACCGGACATTTGCTTTGCTATGAACACACTAAGCCAGTTCCAGGTGGAACCAAGACATGAGCATTGGATAGTTGCAAAGCATGTATTAAGATACATTCATGGAACAATAAACTATGGTTTGAGATATACCACATCCAACAATATATAACTTCATGGATTCAATGACTCAGATTGGGTAGGAAGTGTAGAAGACAGAAAGAACACTTCAGGTATGTGTTTCAACTTGGGCTCCACTATGATATCTTGGGGCAGAAGGAAACAGAAGTCTGTCGCACTCATCACAACAGAAGCAGAGTATATCGCATCATGTGAAGCATGCATTGAAGCAATATGATTAAGGAAGTTAATCTCCAACTTATTTGATCAGATTCCAAAATCAACCATAATACATTGTGATATTCAGAGTTGTATAATATTATCAGAACATCCCGTGTTTCATGAAAGGTAGAAACACATTGAGATAAAATACTATTTTATTCGAGATAAATTCCAGGAAGGAGAGGTAAAGCTCGAGTATATCCCCACTGACGAGCAGAAAACAAACATTCTAACAAAACCTCTATCCAAAATAAAGTTTGCATATTTCCGAGAGAAGACGGGGATCGTGGAAATAAATCCCTTCGCTGAAAGGGAAGACTCTTCAGGTTAGGAGGGAGTACTTAAAAATATTATTGAAACATTTATCTTTGTGATTGAAAAATAGTCCAGATTGGACAGATTCTTTCATGTTCGGAAAGTGGATTGAGATTTTTGACGGACAACGATTTCCCATTGTGGTTACCATGGGAAATGGTCCAGATTTCTGATGTATCATAGATAGCGACTTACCATTGTGGTTAACATGGGGAGTGGTCTAGGGTAGTCTCTCTTCTTGAGCGTTACTCAAGAAGACTGACCTGCCTCGTCGGACAATGATTTCTCGTTGTGGTTAACATGAGGAATGGTTCATTTTGGAGGTTGATACAGGACAATCTTTTCCTCTTGTGGTTAATAGAGGAACTGGTCTAGACAGTCATTCCTTAGGGTTTATACATTCTCTCCAGGGTGCACTTTGATTAGTGTAGGAGGAATGGCCTAGGGTAGGGAATGGTCCAGGCTCAGCAATCAGGTACAGGCATTCCTTAGGGTTTATACATTCTCTCCAGGGTGCACTTTGATTAGTGTAGGAAGAATGGCCCATGGTGGGGAATGGTCCAGGTTCAGAAGACATGATAGTTATTCTTCCTTTCTTGAGAAGAATAGTCCAGATATCTCATTGTTCTACTCTGAGGGTAGATATTCTTTCATATCTCATAGACGTGAGTGAAATATTGGCCCATATGATTCATTCTATTTTAACAATATTTTTCTATGTAGGTTGGCATCAGATGATTGTTATGGAGACTACCCATCTCCAGACAATATAGATATACCACTATGGTGGATTTGTTCCACTGTTTGTGACTATGTGTCACGGTTTGAGTAGTTGCATACAACCATGGATAAACACAGGTGTGTTCTATCAATTGATATTGTACCAGTTGTCATAAGAGATTATCTAGTTGGATAATAATGACGGTGCTCATGAATCTACCAGTTGAATGGTCTGTTTGTGCTCAAGACCATACCTCCCTAGCTAGGAGGGAGTGTTAATATTATGGTAGCTTCGGGAGGTATGAACCTCTATTGTGACCTATGACGATATTAGAATATTCTGGAAGGAAGAAAATAAGTAAAAGAAACCCTAGACGAGATGTCGACTGCAGAAATATAATTAATATGAATTAATTAGTACCCAGAATGAGAAGTTGGCCCCAGTAAGTCTACCAGAACCACTATAAATACAGGGCACCAGTTCTCATTATACAGATTATTAGAATTGCAAAGAGCCAGTTCTGTGCACTGCAGTTGGTAGTTTTGTTCTGGGGAAGAGTGTTGCGCGAGTTTCTGGGTGGGACTATTTGATCAACTTTGGTTACTTTTCTTGCCTGGTGCATTAGCCTTGCTTGGTTATTGATTGCTACTAGTATTCTTCTTTGTCAAGGTCAAGGTGCTTGGAGGGTGGCTTCGGCCTATGGTTGGGTGATAAGGGTATTTTCAATGGTAAAACAAGCATAATATTTCATATTCTAATAGTCATAACATCATGAGTTTCGCTTCCATACCCTTTTGAGGAATCACGACCAATAAAATTTACGCTTTAAACTAAAATTGATTAGTCACAATTTTATTTTTAGTGTGCTAAAACTAGTCTAGGATTTAGTGCCTTGGAATAGGATTTTGTGAGTAAACTTCTCCAAGGCAATTAAATAAACATATGTGTGTGAGACAAGGAGTTGAGAAGTACATTTTATAATTGGTAATATCAGGAGGCTCCGCTCACACCGGAGTTCATCACGAGGTCGCGCGAGGTTAGTTGAAGGGATAACCCCTGGATACTTACCTAGAGTCAGAGATATTTCTGTGGATTTATTCATATTTGGGGATCTTTCTAGTACTCATACCTCTATGAGAGGTGGTGCTTTCAAGGTTTTGGGCTTTGCTAACTTGCCCATACGGTGATCATGACTTATGACTGCTCGCATGTGCATTGATTATAAAGTGGTTTATTAGTTTCTTGACTTAGGTATCTCATAGGTTACTTGCAGGGGTTATTCTGCTTGTATACTGGGTTAGATAGAGGTCGGACAACACACAGCCTTTATGGAGGATTACCTCTCTAGGGGGCTCTGACCGACTGGTTGTTAAGCCCACGAAGGCCTCTATAACTAATTTTGTTACCTGAAAAATTTAGCAGGGAGTCTCAGGTCCCTCTTGGATGAGACATACCTTCTTTAGCGAGGGAAGCCACTCAGCCACTTTAGCCCGTTTGCATGCATATTGGTTGTTTGAATTTTTGGTATACTCTTTGACTACTAGTTGGCCTTAGGATATATTTTTATTTTGTAGAGTCATAAGACATCGTGTAGTCGGACCAGCTTCCCTGCTGGTCCCATCGGTTGTTACAGTTACCACCGGATTTCGGTTTCTTGCCTTCTAAAAGGCGTAGAGTTTTTAGAAGTGGTACACACACTTGCACCTTTCAGACTTGTGGTTCCATAAGAATGAGTATTGAGTCTAGTCTTCAGAACACTGGGATTTCTTCACCTTCCATACAAACTATAGTTAATGGCACCCCTTCAACTCCTCTAGTCGCTACAGTTGCAGTATCAGAGGCTTATACCAGTACTATGGCTCGACCTATAGTTAATGATTCATCTATTGACTCTAACCCTTTTGGGGGTTTTGGTCACTCATCAGGTTACAATGTTCAGTCCATCCCTATGGCTTCTGTTCCATTTTCTTATGGTATTCCTAACTTCACTTCGCAGTTTTCAACTTCCATTCCAGCTACTGGCCCTAACGCTAGCCTTGGACTTGGGGGCACTACACCTCCTTACACTCCTTTTCCATTTGGTGGTTCTCATAACCCCCAAACGAATCCTAATATAGGAATTGCTCCTTTTCTAAACCCTGGTTCTAATTCTTCTACGACTGGATGGAACAACCCAGCTGGCGGACATGTTTTGCCCTATATCTCTACCTCCTCGGTTTCAATTCTGACCAATACTTTTGGCATGAAGAATCCACTTCAATCCTCTGAGTTACCACCTAGAGGAGGTCAGTCTTACACTTTGGGAAACCCCCAAACCAGATCCAATCCAGTTGGGGGCAGTTTTCATAACCCCCGACCTGGATCTAATCTGCCTGGGAGAAATTTTCACAATCCTTATCAGAACATTCCTGTTGGAATGATGCCCAACCCACCTTATACGAATCATCCTGGAGGAGGGCCTTATAATTCTGAACAGGGCTTTGGTTCTTACCAAAATCTTGGGTGGAATGCAATTCCCAACACACAATCTTTCGTTGTAGGGTGGGGCCATATGTCGCAACCCCATCTTCTTTTTCTGGCCATGCTAAATCTATCAGATTTTTCCAAGTTAATGAATGGCCCAGTGATTCATGATCCCACATGGCCCCTGTCCCCACCAAACTTCCTTCGAACATTCCAAAGTTTGAGGGTAAGAATGGAGAGAAACCTAGTGAACACGTTACTACCTTTCACCTTTGGTGCTCATCGAATTCACTGAACCATGATTCTATTAGATTATGATTGTTTCAATGCACTCTCATTGGAGTTGTTTCATAATGGTACATTGAGCTATCTAGGGTGACATATGGGTCATTTAATCAGTTGGTGGTAGCCTTTCTCAACCACTTTCAATTTCCCATTCGTTATGATGCTGGCCTCGAACTCTTGTCGACTTTACGCCAGGACACTGCCACTCAAATCTCGGATCATATCCAGGAATGACATAGATGGAGGTGGTTGATTAAGAATCTTATACCCTTGGACTTTATCCTAGAATGGCTCCTAATGTCCTTTCACCCTCCTATCTCAAAGGATGTTGCTACTTCTAGGGTCTCCAACAAAGAAGAAGCTATGTTTAGAGACCAACAATTAGATTTAATATATGCTTAGTCTGGGATGTTATATCACCTTCTTCTAGAAGCATTGCTGTCAAATTATGATGCTAGGCAAAAACCTGGACCTCATGTCGATGGCATTGTAGGGTCCACCAATGTAAACCCCGCAGACTCAACAACGAAGTCTATCGGAGGATCAACTTCGTCAGGATCCTCCAAACCCACTCAGTCGACGGATGTACATTCTGTGCAATTGTCGAAAAATCCAAAGGGTGACCAACAACTAGATGGGAATAAAAGGAAAGGTTGAAACAATCGTAAGGGTGGGAAAAATAACAATAAACCCAAGGACAAGGATAATAATGGGAATCAGAATGATAATGATGGAGAGGGAAAGAAAGAGAAACGTAAGGT
>ML822386.1:18172-45772 GCA_009831015.1 Picea engelmannii
ATAAACCATAAAATCTTTCTAAGGAGTTAAAATAAACCATAAAATTTGATTTAAGGAGTGAAAATAAACCATAAAATAGTTCAATAGCACCAAATTACTAAATCACACAGAAATTTTTTAAGTACTAACCTTCAAAATATCAGCTATGTAGAGTCTGATCAATTCAATGTTTCTCTTCTTGAACGAGAATTGAAATTAAGATTTCATAAAAAACCAGAACACCATTGCATTAGAAAACCTGAATGATTTTCACAACTATAGAAAAATATTGTTGCAACTATAGCAAATTTGTCGTAACTGAGATATATATAGGATTGATTTGCCGTAAATGACCGTTGATTCTCACATGTGCCATTATTGGTCACTATAGCGACTAATTGGGGGTTGGTCTCTCTACCAACCATATTTCATCGTTAAAATGACCAACTTGGAAGGTTGGTCTCTAGAGCGACCAACATTTGGACCCCCCCCCAAAAAAAAGGTATATTTAGTCCAAAAAAAGAAAAAAAAATACGACGAAATTTTAAACTGTCGTAATATTTCATCGTAATTTGCGCCCAATGTAGTAGTGACATGGTGGCAAGCCGGTCTCTGATGTTACCTTGCATTGAGCTCCTAAAGTGGCTCATTGATCACGCCGATGCACACAAATGTTTGATTAATGATGATTGTTATCGCACAGTTTGTAGCTAGGTCAAAAGGCTATAAGATGAAGGTCCAAACTAGCATAACAAGAAGCTATCCCACCCAATGTCACCTCGATGGGATGGTTCTTTCTTTTTAGGGAGGTAAAGCCCAGGGGGGACGTCCCTAATGACTTAGGGTTTTGAAAGGGAAAAGGATAAAAGGACAAAGATAAGATTTCCCCCTTCACAAGTCACCACCAAAACAGACAGTCCCGACTAAACAACCAATAATAAAGTGAATCCCCAATGAAGAATACCTGCCTGGAACAAAGCAACAACAAACTAATATATGCAAGCTATATTTCAATGGGTTATTACTTCATAAGACTATATGATAAATGTATATGAACAATATAGCAATAAATGTTGACGAATTCAATGTTTATCAATAACAAATAAAAAGATATAACACTATACCAATAAATATTGGAACAATGTGGCATTCAAGGTAACCAATCAACACTTTATTCAATTAATGGATAAACCTCCATTCAATTGTTCTTAAAACGAGACATTGCTTCATCAAAGATGAAATAACCAAAGATGACGTCAACAACTTAGGGTTAGTAGGTTAATATAGGCTAGGGTTAGTGTAGTTAGGGTTTGAGATTCAAAGAGTTTGAGAGTTGTTTGATCAATTTCACTTCAACGTTTGAGGCTGGAGATCAGTGCCTTAGGGTTAATGGAGTCAACAAGTGATGGACATAAGAGTTGAAGGAGGGTGACTAAAGACTAGAGGGAAGGGTTCTGAAGTGTTGCAATGGTAGGGCTTCAGAAACAAAACCCTAGGGGAGAGAGGCTCACTCCGGTGTTTCTAAAGTAAGGCCTCGTTCTCTCTCCTCCTTCTTTAGATCAAATTGGCAAAACGACTAGCTGAAGATAAAGAAAATACAACCAAAGCATGAGGGTTTGAAGAGGCAAGGTGTTGCTATAGCAAGGCCTTTTCAACAAACCCTAGAATGGTATGACCCTGGTGTAGAAGGACTAGGCCAAGGACGTCTCACTCTCTTTGGCTTCTAGATAGTACGACTAGCTCAGGGAGAAGAAGAAATGAGAGTGTAGCTATGGCTAGGCTCTCTCTTCCTTCTTCAATGGCTAAAGATTTCTCAATCAGGGGACTTGAGACAAGGACCTACTTGTGTGCTTGTCACCTAGGGTTTTTGATTAGCAAATTATAAATATATGCAAGAATATAAGACTACAACCATCCAATATAGAAGTTTTGCAGAAAAAACACTTACATATCACCATGAAATAACATGCAAACCCTAGTTATAAAGCTTCCTTCAAGAGAAATGCCAAAAATATGCCAAAAAGTCTTCCTTCAACAAGTGCGTATCACTTAGTTAAGCCAATAACCCTAATAGGGTGAAAAAAAATCAGACCTCACTAATGAGTGAGTGATGAATCCTCATAAAATGAGGCTAAAACTCCTCAATATATACTGTATCAATGACCTAAATTAACTTTTAGGTCATAAAAAGGCCGACAAGGCCATAATACCAAAATAATATTATTTTTACATTAATTTGTCAAATTAAAAACCTAATTGAGAAAAAGGTGAGATGTCACCCCTTTTGAGGGAGACGTTATCTCATTTTAGGGCAAATGAAACAATAAAGAGAAAAACGTTAGCCCTCTTTGGGCCTCTCCATCATACCACACATGCCAACTACCCTGTCAAACTGCCACACACTCAAGATGATGTCATGAGCCTATAGGTGACATCCTGGGCCATCCACGGAAAATGTTTCATTGGAAGTGGATCAATCCCCTTAGGTCGGGTTCTGCCAAAGTGCCTATGATGGAACATCCTCTTCTTCTCCGGTGCAAAACCCTGGTCATCCACCATCCTATCTCTACCCCCTGATGGGGTCTCAACATCCATCTGGTGGAATCCTCAGCCCCATGGAGGTCTGAATTGATCATCTTCCCATGTGTACCGGTCCAAATGGTACCTGTCCGTCGGGCATGGTCCTGCACATAAAAAGCTACGCCCTCCATGGGCTCATTAGTCACCGGGATCATAGAAATGTTAATCACATATCATCATCAATATTATTAAACATATGCATAAGACCCTAATACGTCAGTCAATAGCTCAAAGAAATTACAAAAACCTGCAATATAATATTGGAGAAAAAGACAAAACATCCTATTGGGCTAGTACCCATAAGAAAAGGAAAGTTTCCAGGAGGATTTCATCCAAGCCATGTAAGTGAGGTGATGTGGCTAGGGGATGTCCAAACATGTGGGTGCAGTGATAGCCAAGGATGCATAATGTTATCTGTGGGTGTCTTTGTAGAAGGCGAGATGTACCTGTCATGGACACATTTTTTTTAAGCCCGTTCTTGCCTTTATTCTTTTTCTTGCTTTATTCTTTTATTTGATTTTTCTTCTTCTTTTTCCTTTTATTCAAGGGCTAACCAGAGGACACTGCCTTGGCATGGTGACCAGAGCTGACAATGTTACCCACAAGTACTTTCACAGAAATGAGAAGACTGGTTCGTGACGAGACCCCCTTTCCCTTGGTCATGCAACCAAAGGTCACTTCCTTGGCATGGTAACCATATGGTGGAAATGTCATACTGTTAGGCACCCATGAACCTAATAGGCTAGCTCATGATGAGACCCCCTATCCTTTGACTAGGTCTTTTTTGTTATTTTCTGGGTCCCTCTTGTTTCTTGCTGAGAGGCCATTTATTTCCTTCTCGGGGATCCCTGGGCGAAACATCTTGAGGTTTCATTTTTAGGCTTTTGTCTTTTACCAACTGCTTTTACCTTCTGAGCCTTTTGCCCCTTCTTCCCACGAGATAAGGTGCAATCCTACAAATAGGTCAACCCAATGCCCAGACAAGGGGAATGGGATAAATGAGCGGGAGATAAGATGAAACAGTGATGCTATGATGGGAGCGGACGATGGCTTTTTAGAAATCCCCCCCGTGGAAAACCAAGACCTATGGGCATGGGCTTGCTAGGGTACCTTGTCAATTTACCCAAGCATGGTCAAGTGGGCTATTGTAAGATTTAAGAATTTGTTAGAGATAAAAGGAATCAGATGCATATATTTAAAGGTTTCAATGATCAAAAGTGACACATACCATGATACCTAGACCAATTACCTCATGGAGCAAGAACCTCTTCTGATACAAGACCAAGCCAATGGTGATGGATGCTGCTACTACTGAAAAGACAAAGCTAATGGAAGAAGAAAAGAATGGGCCCTCTAGGACATGCTCAAGTCAATCCTATTCTCGGTACTCCATGTCTGGGACCTGTTGGCCTCGAGACATGATCTCCTAGTTATCCCTAAAAAACGGGGATAACATTTGGCTCCAACTCAGGGACATGTGCTCACTGTAGAGCACATGAGAACCTCAACATCTCTGGCATAACCTACAGACCTTCTCAATCTCGATAGGGACATTAGTAACAAAAATGGGGTGGTAATTCCACCCCAACATACATATAGATATATATAGACTGAAAGAAAACAATCAATAATGAAAATGTGAAAGCAAACTAACATGAAATGAAAATGGTATAATAAACAAATACAAAATGCCTACTTACTTGTACTTACGTGTGAAGTCAGGTTACCCCATCCTGGTGGGGTTTGAGGAGGTGCCCGCTGACGGGCACTGTGCGCCTCCATCCCTCCAGTGTAGACAGGTAATAAGAGTCATTAACTGAATTTCTTGCAACCTTAAAAGGGCCAAGCCAAAAATGATTGTTTCCTTTGATATTAGTAGTCTTCCCTTTATTGGCATCCCACATCCATACTTTGTCCCCCTCCTTGTACTCTCTGTCTTTGAAATTTGTCGTTCCTTGAACAAACCTGGTGTATTGTGTAGATCGAGGTGGGTGGGATTCTACTATAAAGATTTCCTGCTGTGAAGGACGGATCCGTACATCATCTTCCACTTTCTTTATTATTTTCGCAGTCTCGGATTCCTAGCCTTTGAAATCATCAAGGATTTGTTGGTATTCCTCTTTTTTGATCCATTTAATATGATTAGAATTTTCCTCCTTTGTAAAAGGCGTATCTTCTAGAGAATATTTATGAGGAGTTTGTTTGTTTTTGTCACATGCTTTGTCATCTTTGATGGAATCACTGGGATCTTGCACATAAGTTGTAGTCACAAGTACATTCTGGATACAACCAATAGTTCCATCTTTCAATGGTTCATCTGATCCTTTGAAAATGTTGTCAAATCACTCTTTGACAGATGGTACCTTGATGACTTCTCTCAAAGGGATGGTTACAAACATATTGGATAATCACACTTCAAGGTCAAAGTTAAGGTTAACCCTTTCAGTCTTGGATGTTTTAGGAAAGATTACATCCAAAGGTGGGTTTTTTGTTTGGTCAGCAGCAGGTTGGTTCAACTTCTGTCTTCTATACACCTGGAACTCTTGTTTCTTTAGCCTTTCTTTTGATTCCTTGTCTAGTTCATTTATTACCGCCATTCTAGCTGACCTGGATGCTTCTTTTATGGCCTCTTGATGCTCTTCAGTGGTGATATTTATTTGAGGGACTTCTATGATGTGGCCTATATTGTTCACTTGTTGATGGCCACCATTACTATAAGGACACTCATGTTCCCAATGTGCTTCACTGCATTGAAAACACCAAGGGTTTTCATCCACAATGATGGTGCTTGGAACTTCTATGTCTTTAAAAACATCTTCGTTCCACTCAACGATATTACTTACTCTCTGTACTGCATAGCCATATTCATCTGAATCTTCAGATATATTAGAGGCATCGTTGGGATAATCACCCCAATATGTGTCTTCTTCTGTCAAGGGAAAAGTGGGGCCATCTTGAAACTAGTATGAATCCATTGATTTGTAATTACTAGGTCCAAGATCATCTATTAATGATAAAGAGGGTGTTTTCTCATCTTGCTCAAACTGACCAGTTTGTAATAGTGTGGGAGTCCCCTCAAAAGATAATTGGTCATTTGGGTCTTGCTTTGTCAAAAAATGAATGATTTCGTGAATTCTTTTAACCCTTTGCAAGATACAGGACATACTAGTGTCTAAGTTGTTTCCATTATGTACCTGGGGCTCTTCAGACCTATTGGTTTCACTCATGTCTTGATTTTCCAACATTGGTGTGTTCAAGACAAACAAGAAATCTTCAAAGTTAGGTTTTTTATGAGTGGCCACACCCAAATCCTTGGATGGTTCACGCTGTCTTGAGATGTTTGAGACATTGTTGATGTTTGAGAAAGCTATGCTCCATTTCCTTTTGGGAGGGATGAGTTTTACCTCCATAATTTCGGGGAAATTGGGTTCAGCTTCGGTGATATCCTCATGACTAGATTCCTAAGGGTCATTATTGTATGAGAGATTGACTTGATGGATGTAGTCTTCGAATTCCAGGTTCTTCTCAATCTGACAAGCAAAATCTTGTACTTCTTCTAGAGTCAAGGGTGACTGATCTTTGAGAGTAAACTGCAAAAATCCTTCCAACAAGTTTAAGTAGTGTTGGAGGACAACCTCTTCTGAGAAACTAGGTCTGATCTTCTTGAGGAGAAGGTTGAACCTATCATTGAAATCCCCAATGCCCTCACTAGAGGCTTTGCAAATATCAATATATTGAAAGTAAAGGGAATCCATGCTTTATTTTTCACACCAATCTTTCTTGAAGGCTTGTTCAAGATCTTCAGGGGTTTTGATGCTTCCTTTCGGGAGTTTGTTAACTCATCTTCTGACACTTCCAGTGAGTGAGATCACAAATATCCTTAAAAAGACATCGGGGTTCTCTTGTCCAGATTGGTGAAACTGGAATGCATCACAGAAGTCGTTCCAATGAGAGTTGCCATAGGATCCATCTTCCGCTGAAAACTTAGGTATCCAGAACTCGAACTTCTTGGGTAGATCATGTAACCCCTCTTGGGTGTTATGTAAACTTAAAGGGCCAAAGAGTTCTTTATGAGACCACTTGGGAGAACTTACAGGGGTGACAGGATTTGTGGAGGTCATAGTAGTAGATGAAAGTATATACTGACGCCCACTACAGGTCATCATTAGCTATTTGTGGGGTCGCTAGATGATTTTATTAAAATCATAAAAGAAAAGGGAAAACACCCTAGTGGAGTCGCCAGGTAATCTTGTAAGATAAGACTTCTGAGGTAAGGCTTACCGAAAAGATTTGTCATTTGAGGAGAAGTAACTCAATGTTCCCTGACAACGGTGCCAAAATGTTATCGTACAGTTTGTAGCTAGGTCAAAAGGCTATAAGATGAAGGTCCAAACTAGCATAACAGGAACCTATCCCACCCAATGTCACCTCGATGGGATGGTTCTTTATTTTTAGGGAGGTAAAGCCCAGGGGAGACGTCCCCGGTAACCTGGGGTTTTGAAAGGGCAAAGGATAAAAGGATAAAGATAATATTTCCCCCTTCACATGTCACCACCAAAATAGACAGTCCTGGCTAAACAACCAATAATAAAGTGAATCCCCAATGAAGAACACCTTCCTGGAACAAAGCAACAATAAACTAATATATGCAAGCTATATTTCAATGGGTTAGTACTTCATAAGACTATTTGATAAATGTATATGAGCGATATAGCAATAAATGTTGTCGAAGTCAATGTTTATCAATAGCAAATAAAAAGATATAACACTTCACCAATAAATATTGGAACAATGTGGCATTCAAGGTAACCAATCAACACTTTATTCAATTAATGCCTAAACCACCATTCAATTGCTCTTAAAACACGACGTTGTTGTATCAAAGATGAAATAACCAAAGATGACATCAACAACTTAGGGTTAGTAGGTTAATCTAGGCTAGGGTTAGTGTAGTTAGGGTTTGAGATTCAAAGAGTTTGAGAGTTGTTTGATCAATTTCACTTCAACGTTTGAGGATGGAGATCAGTGCCTTAGGGTTAATGGAGTCAACAAGTGATGGACACAAGAGTTGAAGGAGGGTGAATAAAGACTAGAGAGAAGGGTTATGAAGTGTTGCAATGGCAGGGCTTCAGAAACAAAACCCTAGGGGAGAGAGGCTCACTCCAGTGTTTCTAAAGCAAGGCCTCGTGATCTCTCCTCCTTCTTTAGATCAAATTGGCAAAACGACTAGCTGAAGATAAAGCAAAGACAACCAAAGCATGAGGGTTTGAAGAGGTAAGGTGTTGCTATAGCAAGGCCTTTTCAGCAAACCCTAGAAAGGTACAACCCTGGTGTAGAAGGACTAGGCCAAGTACATCTCACTCTCTTTGGCTTCTGGATAGTATGACTAGCTCAGGGAGAAGAAGAAATGAGAGTGTAGCTATGGCTAGGCTCTCTCTTCCTTCTTCAATGGCTAAATATTTCTCAATCAGGGGACTTGATACAAGGACCTACTTGTGTGCTTGTCACCTAGGGTTTTTGATCAACAAATTATAAATATATGCAAGAATATAAGACTACAACCATCCAATCAAGAATTTTTGCAGAAAAAACACT
The DNA here is from genome assembly GCA_009831015.1 of Picea engelmannii. Classification (NCBI taxonomy): domain Eukaryota; kingdom Viridiplantae; phylum Streptophyta; class Pinopsida; order Pinales; family Pinaceae; genus Picea; species Picea engelmannii. Next base: position 26,327 of record ML822386.1, read on the forward strand.
TACATATCACCATGAAATAGCATGCAAACCCTAGTTGTAAACCTTCCTTCAAGAGAAATGCCAAAAATATGCCAATAAGTCTTCCTTCAACAAGTGTGCATCACTTAGTTCAGCCAATAACCCTAATAGGGTGCAAAAAAATCAGACCTCACTAATGAGTGAGTGATGAATCCTCATAAAATGAGGCTAAAACTCCTCAATATATACTATTGGGCAATTCATTTTCTTAAATTGCTTTCATTTAATTATCAACCAGGGATGCTTGTAAGCTTGTGATGATGCCAGCAAAATATATGCAGGAGTAGACATCTAACTCTAATCTAAGAAAATTCAATCAAATATTAACTCTTTCATTCCACTTAATAAGACTTAGTTGTTGTAGGAAAGAAAACACTAGCTCCCTTACAGGAGTTCCCCTCATGATGTTTCACAAAACCTATCAACAATCAAGATCATCAAGTAAACACTCATGCATTGAAAATAAATACACTTAAAAAGGCTTAGTTCTTGTAGGCATGAAAACAATAGCTCCCTTATAGGAGGTCTTCTCGTAATGTTCAAATAACCTATCAACAATCAAGATCATCAAATAATTCTAATAAAAACAATAAAGCATATAAACCTATTTAAAGCATTAGAACAAGAAGAAAATGCTACTATGATCTATTTGGAGTGAGCTCAATTCTCCCAAGAACAAAGTAACACATAAACTAAAGCTTTCTAAATCTAAACTAGAGAATGGAAACTGATGTGAAAATAAAGCTTGATTCTTATTCCATCATAAGTTGGACACAATGCTCGAGGAGTCCTCTCTTTGAAATGGAGGAGGCACTCCTATTTATACAAAAATTTAAGATAACTTAGATCCACAAATCTCTCATAGATCCACAAATGTCTCATTTGGTTACAACCATGTGCTCACACCTATCAAGTGATATCTCTACAAATCCTCTCACAAATACTTCTTTCATGATTAATCTCCATCCAAGATACTTGAGTAAATCTCCAAATCTTCATCAAATCTTCAAGGGGTTGAAGAGGATTCGAATTTGAGGCTTGATGGTCAAGTTTGACTTGGTTGGAGTATTCAAATACACCTGTAAACATCATGAAACTCATCCCACTTCATATATAAGTGTAAACATGTCATTTTTCCAATATTTAATCATAAATTCACTCAAAAACGCTAAAATAGATGCATTGGAAAATAATATGTCTAAAACTCATGTAATCATGAAAATGGTTTAATGTAAGGGTATGGGAAAGCGAAATATGGTTAAAAGTGAAGTGAAAGTGAAGTGAAAGGTTGGTAAAAACATGGTACTTTGGCGACCCAACATATACTGTATCAATGACCTAAATTAACTTTTAGGTCATAAAAAGGCCGACAAGGCAATAATACCAAAATACTATTGTTTTTACATTAAGTTGTCAAATTAAAACGCTAATTAAGCAAAAGGTGAGTCGTCACCCCTTCTGAGGGAGACGTTAGACCTTTTTAGGGCAAATGCAACAATAAAGAGAAAAACGTTAGCCCTCTTTGGGCCTCTCCATCATGCCACACGTGCCAACTTCCCTGTCAAACTGCCACACGCTCAAGATGATGTCATGAGCCTATAGGTGATGTCCTGGGCCATCCAGGGAAAACGTTTCACTGGAAGTGGGTCAATCCCCCTAGGCCAGGCTCTACCAAAGTGCCTATGATGGAATGTCCTCTTCTTCTCCGGTGCAAAACCCTGGTCATCCACCATCCTGTCTCTGCCCCCTGATGGGGTCTCAACATCCATCTGGTGGTCTCTTTATCCCCACGGAGGTCCAAACTGATCATCTCCCCATGTGTACCGGTCCAAATGGTACCTGTCCATCGGGCATGGTCCTGCACATCAAAAGATATGCCCTGCATGGGCTCATTAGTCACTAGGATCATAGCAATGTTAATCACATCTCATCATGAATATTATTAAACATATGCATAAGACCTAAATACATCAGTCAATAGCTCAAAGACATTACAAAAACCTTCAATACAAGATTGGAGAAAAAGACAAAACATCCTATTGGGCTAGTACCCACAAGAAAAGGAAAGTTTCCAGGAGGATTTCATCCAAGCCATGTAAGTGAGGTGATGTGGCTAGGGGATGTCCAGACATGTGGGTGCAGTGATAGCCAAGGATGCATAATGTTATATGTGGGTGCCTTTGTAGAAGGCAAGTTATACCTATCATGGACACATTTTTTTTCAAGCCCGTTCTTGCCTTTATTGTTTTTCTTTCTTTTTCTTCTTCTTTTTCCTTTTATTCGAGGGATAACTAGAGGACACTGCCTTGGCATGGTGACCGAAGCTGACAGTGTTACCCACAAGTACATTCACAGAAATGAGAAGGTTGGCTCGTGATGAGACCCCCTTTCCCTTGGTCATGAACCAAAGGTCACTACCCTGGTGTGGTAACTAGATGGTGGCAATGTCATACTACTAGGCACCCATGAAGCTAATAGGCTGGCTCATGATGAGACCCCCCATTCTTTGACTAGGTCTTTTTTGTTATTTTCTGGGTCCCTCTTGTTTCTTGCTGAGAGGCCTCTTATTTCCTTCTTGAGGATCCCTGGGTGAAGCATCTCGAGGTTTCATTTTTAGGCTTTTGTATTTTACCAGTTGCTTTTACCTTCTATGCATTTAGCCCCTTCTTCCCACGAGATAAGGTGCAATCCTACAAATAGGTCAACCCAATTCCCGGATAAGGGAAATGGGATAAATGAGCGGGAGATAAGATGAAACAGTGGTGCTATGATGGGAGCAGACTATGGTTTTTTCAGAAATCCCCCCAGTGGAAAACTAAGATCTATGGGCACAAGCTTGCTAGGGCACCCTGCCAATTTCCCCAAGCATGGTCAAGTGGGCTAATGTAAGATCCAAGAAGTTGTTAGAGATAAAAGGAATTAGATGCATATATTTAAAGGTTTCAATGATCAAAAGTGACAAATACCATGATACCTGGACCAATTACCTCATGGAGCAAGAACCTCTTATGATACAAGACCAAGCCGATGGCGATGGACGTTGTTGTTGCTGACAAGACAAAGTTGATGGAAGAATAAAAGGATGGTCCCTCCGGGCCATGCGCAAGTCAATCCTGTTCTTGGTACTCCATGTCTAGGACTTGTGGGCCTCGAGACAGGATCTCCTAGTTATCCCTAAAAAATGGGAATAACAACGATAATGGTGAATGCGTCAGGGTCTTCTTGCCATTAGAGGTTCAGAGTTACTACAAGCTCAATGACTCTGGAGAAAATTTGAGCACTGATTTCATTCTGAGTTTCTATGCATCACACAATACCAACAAAATCATGGCGTCTTGGTGGAGGGAAGACAAAAAGTTCATGAACCAGACTATTGACTGGTATCCAACGACCAATCTTAGGGAACCATACATATATCTCATGGCTCTTCTCTGCAGATTGCATGGAGAGAAAGACTGCTCCCAGTTTTTAAAGGCTTGGATGCCTCTAGCTTTCATAGTGGCCATTTCAGATATGGGTTTCAATTGGGGTGCCATCATCTCCAAATAGCTGAGCACTTGCATAAGGAAACCCCAGGCGTTGAAAGAGGGAGATGTTCCTGCCATCTTCATGACCTCGTATCTTCTGGATGTCATCTGCGCCAAGAAAGATTTCTCTGGGATGAACCTTAATTGGCATCCCTTGGAGCTTCCGGTCCATGTATATTTCAACATCCTATGGGAAAATAGGTACAAAAAATCCTATGCAGTTATCTGTGATCAATTTATTGCACGCATCTACTTCTTGTTATTCAGGAAATAATTCCCTAGGCTGTTAGACGAAGCAAAAAAGGTTATTGCGAAAGTTTGTCACTAGTATTTAGATGAGTGAGAAACCTACATCAGGGTTTTCGGTGCCACAGGGGCACTCCACTTGTTACCCATTTATGTTCCCGATCAATTAGTGCTAGGGGAGATTGGCTACCAGACTATCCTGCAAGGATACAATGCCACCTTGGTAAAATAAAATAAGCGGGCCTTCATACCGTATGGTTTTCATATTGGTTTCTACATGGTCAAATACACCACGCATGCTAAGTAAGAAGGATTGAGTCAGTTAGAATTTCGGTTCCAAACTGGTTGATTTCGCAAACACGATCCCGAGGGATTGGTCCTACAACACGTGTCGCAGGTATCATCTTGTTGGCCCTATGCCCATGACCGGTTCGAAGATGAATTTTTCACTGAGAATGCTCAATAATGGAATGAGGTGGTGGCCAGGAAGGCTGATCCTCGAGGAAGCAGGTTTAAAGCTATGATCTATGAGGAGCATACAACATTTTTGGAGTAGACAACTTAAGAAATATTTAGGACCTCGGAAGGAGCAGTAGAATATGAATTGGGTGAAGGAATAAGTGATCTCCAAGAATACATTGAAGCTGAGGGAGTTCATCAGGAATCCCCGATACAAATCATGGATTCCCCTAAAATTCAAGTTACATCGGGGATGACAGAACTCTTGTACTAGCAAGGTCAACTGCTAATGAAGTGACTGCAGGATGATCCGTATCTTATCATAAGACTGGCGATTTCAACTACCGTCCAAAGTGTCCCGACAGAGCCAAGTGGCCCCGGTTCCTTGAACCTCGATAACACCAACGGATCAAGTAACCCTAGATCCACAACACCTTCGGTCAAATCACCAGAAGGTGGAACAATTACACTAGAGAGAGGCCGGGTGTTTATAGAAACACAAGCGCCTAATTCCCTGAGCAAACACATACAAGTATATAGTGACGACAAGAGTCCGAAGCCATATCATGGTACCTCAGTGCGTGTCTAAGAGGAAGAAGGCCTCAAGAGAACTCCTTCCCTTGAGCCCGAAGTTCAATATAAGGAGGTCTCGTAAAAGGAAGCAGAAGTCAAAAGCAGCCTCAACACGAAAGACTTTGATAAATCAGGAATTGAAGTAGATCCGAACGATGAGCCCAATCCCGGGGAGACAAAGGAAAGATCTCCGCAAAAGGAAATTTGCGGTTCTCTGGCCGACGAACAAGAAGGTAACAAGTCTGTACCCAACACCTCTATTCCTCCCAATATTCAAATCCCCGACGAGCAACAGGTAGAGGTTGGACCTGCAAGGAAAAGCGAGGAATTTCAAGAGCCCACTCTTGAACAAATATACACCGCTAGTAGCCTGGGAAACAACCTCACATGGGGCGATCAACAAATACCAGAGCTAGTAGATGAGGTAGAAGACATCTATGTGATCTCCTACGATCAAAAGAGAAAGGCCATCATTCAAAGGACTGCAAAGAAGAGAAGAATCACTTTAGACCACTCCATCTTGGTCACTACAGAAGAGAACTTAATCAACACAACATACACTCATACATATGAACTTATCAATGTGGGAAAATCCCTCTTAGATGTCGCCCCAGATAGATCCAAGAGGGATGAAAAGGAGCTAACCATCACCCGAAAGGAGCTCGAACACTTGTGCCATCTGATCAAATACTACAAAGGCACCACACAAACCGTTGTGTATCTGAAAGATGAGTTTGGTAGAGTCTACAATGATTTCAAGAAGGAAAGAAACCTATTAATCTTGAATGTAGTCGAATTCCAGGAGGACATTCTCATGGCACTCGCTACATGTAAGGAGATGGAGCGATGGTATGAGAGAGCGCAACAAGCAGTAGAAAGGATCAAATACATTGAGGCAGTCCAGCAGGGCCGAGAGAAGGAAGAACATGGCATCTGGATAGTGGGTAAAAGTAGTCTCAATCGCATGAAGCGATCTACCAAATACTGGGATAAAATGTCTCTAGACTCGCACAGAGAAATCCAAGAACAATGGACTAGATGCCAGAAACATTGGGATAAAATCAATAAAATAATGAAGGATATTAGGATCAGAGTTCATGAAGATAACCAATGCAAGGCCAGGGCAAGTGAAACAATTCGCAGAACATCCGATCAAAGCCCGAACCATGCTTCAGCAATTGAAATTCAGTCTAGCAAAATACCAGGCCCATGCATCGAACATCAGAGGGATATATGCGACTCCAATGGAACAACACAGATTTCCATGGGTCAATACTTGTGAAGAAATCTTTATCAGTTGGTCTGAATATGAAAGAAGTCACCCTTTCCAAGAAATATCTTGGGCGGATTGTTAAAGAAATTGTTTGATGATAACGCCACGTGGCGATTTGTTTTTGGATAAAATTATATTTAGTTGTTAATTACAGTTAAACTTTATATTATAAATAGAGACATCGACCAATGAACAAGGGTCGATGGTTGTTGTAAGAACTTTTATTTTTTGGTTGTTAAGAATTATTTTGAGACTGCTATGAATTGAGAAGTCCTTCTGGACCAAAGACAAGCTATTTTCATCAGATGTATGTGATTGGACTTGGAGGAGAATTACTTCCGATCCTATTCCATGAATGATGCAGTAATGAGTAAGAGCAATTAATTTTGTTGTCAAGTTATCTGGTGCAATGTCTTAATGTTCTTTAATTTAATGATGAAGATAAATCATTGTGTTATCATGTGATGAGTGTTATGGTAGATGAATTATTTTTCTTTCCATCATCTTGTTACATATGTGTTTTCTTTCTGATAGTTAGTTTCTCAGAAAATAATTGGATGCTCATTTGGTTAATGTATTAGTACTAGGCCTATGGTAAAGAATCATTGTATTCATGTTTGAGTAGTGAGTTATCCCAATCTCAACCTCTTCCCAGTAGTTAAAACTTAATCTTGTTATTTTTCAAGTTGGTTTATACTGGCTTGCATCTCTTGGAACAGTCCCACCTCAAGAGAAAATACAGAGAATAACAGTCCTAACTGAAGGGATATTCTTCATAAGAAAACATAAAACTCATCGATAAATTGGTTGGATCGCAACATCTAGAGAAAGATTCCATATTTAAATGGTGCAGATTCTAATTGGGCCTCGGTGGCGGGATTGGTTCCTACTGTTGAGTCTAGGGACTTAATTACCATCAACAGAATTGGCGCTAGAAGGAGGGAGTGAGAATGAATGGCTGAAAAAATATTTCACTTAGCATTTCAAACAACCTACAGATTCACAATGACCCACATGCATGGCTAGTCCCTCATGAGACAACCCACACACACTGAGCATTCCTGAAAAGAATAACTCACCCCAACCCTAGGAAGAATCGTTTCACCCCAAAATACCTTACGCTCTTCCTCACAAGGAAGTAAATTAGTTCAGGAGAATCACAAGAGCCTACGCTCGATAGATCGATGCGTTTTCCTTGGCTCCCATACTCCCTCAAAGAAAACAACAAAGAAGACCTGTGGTTAGCACGCTCGATGAAGTTTTCGTACATTTTGTAGAAGACCTAATAGATTTTGCGATTACCGAAATCCAAGAACCTCTTGTTTTGATACCCGAGACGCCAACCGACGATCTCTATGAACCTAACCAATTTTAGGAAGAAGAGGATTTTGACTGAGATTCAGAAGATATGGAAGTAAATAAAAACCATGAGGAGGAAAGGGAAATCCCGCAAGAAAACAACCAGCCTTGGCTGGCCGGAGATGCCGTGGTCGTCCCTAGACGAGTACATAATCTTCCACGACACCTAGAGAAGCTGCTCCCTAAATACGACCCTGAAACCTCAAGTTTACCTGAATATCATATCAAGAAGTTCATACTCGCGATAAATTTTATTAATGTTCAACATGAAGACGTAGTCTGTAGGCTCTTTCCCTACACATTTGAGAACTCGGCTTCCACATTGTATTTTCATCTGCTGGTAGGATCCATAACCAATTGGACCAAGTTCCAGAAGGAATTTTTAGATAAATTTGCAGAGGAAACTACCACGGGAGTTCTGATGGCTGAGATGTTCATGACCACCATGAGCCCAAAAGAGAGGGTCAAATATTTTAATCAAATATTCGTGACCATGTTAAACAATTTCCATCCTGCGGCGAAACCAACTCAAGAGTTTCAAATAGAGGTTTATGCCAATGCGCTTTCGGCTTCTATTTCTATGTTCGTAAAAAGGGCTGCTAAGCAAACCCTTGCAGAAAATTTTGAAGAGGCCATGATGATAGAATTCCAGATGAAAGGATGTAAATAAGGGCAGGCCCCTTTGATGAAAAGAGAAACCCAGCCCCCTCCTAGGAGAGGACTCCTTTTGGCTAGACCGTCGGGGAAGCAAATTAAACCAACCCCCGAGAAGGGTAATGGAGACAAAAGATCTACAACACATGGTTAAGAAATTATCAAACGAGATCATAGACATGAAAAGAAATGTAGGATAAGGAAACCTAGGCCAAAGGCCCTATAAGCCTTTCTTTAAAGGAAACCCGTTGTTCAAAGCAATTGAACCTCCCCCAACCAACCTAAATATTGATCTAGGGAATGTCATGTCTGATTCTTTCTGCACTTGTCACCAGGAAAACCACTCTAAAAGAAACTGCCCTCAATGGGTACACACCATGAATTTGATGGCCAATCGATTCCTAGATGAAGTCTCCCTAACCGAACAACCAAGTAGTTCGACTATCAATATTGCAGATTAGGAAGAGATTGATCCACCACGAGACACAACCATGCTGATATGGGATCTCGACCTGATCATGACTTCCAATGACCTGTTTGAGTCTTAGGAACAACCCACAGAAGTTTTGGCGATACAGACGTGTAGTAAGGGCCCACCTGGGTTGAATGATACTGATGTCGCCCAGGTTTCGAAGAGTAAGTAAACTCCTGATCGCCCGAAAATGCCTTTTTCCTTTGGCAAGAAAACTATAAGCATTCATACCTGAGAATCACCCAAACTAGATTATAATGTGGTTGAATATTTGAAAAATTTAAGGGCCAATATATCCATTATGGACATGTGTAAGATTCCCCAGCAGAAAGACTTTCTGCTATAGGCTCTGAGCTCCATAGAAAAAATGACGGCAACAAGTGACCTGGAAAGAAATATGTCTTCCATCGATCCAGTGAGAAAACCAACTTTGAACACCTATTCGATAGATAGGAGGGAGAAGCCCTTTGTCCCACCTTTCCTCTTGACGTTCAAAGTCTTCAACATGAACCTTCACAATTTCTTGGTAGATTATAGGGCATCTTCCAACGTGATGCCCTTGGCCATTTGTAATAAATTAGGTGTTGTCCCTCTCAAAAGTGATAAGCATGTCATAAAATTAGACAGAACTCAGGTCAAGGTGATGGGAAAACTCAAAGATGTGATGATCAGGATAGAGACACATCCTAATTTCGTGCAAGCGATTGACATCATTGTGGTAGATATCCTAGAGGCATATGGGCTATTGCTGAGCCGAGATTGGTATGAAAATCTCAATGGATATTTCAGTACAGATTGGGCACACCTTTGGTTACCACTGAAGGGATACAATAACATGATCATGATCGATAGGAGAAATATATGAAGCATACAGTCACTGATCTGGAAACCCCGAACAAACCCGCATCTACAGACTTTCCCGTATTGGGAAATTATTCATGTGATTCCCATTTCAGGAAATTTGCTCCTCTCCTATCCAATGTTCCATTTACCCAAAACTCCAAAATGATTTTCCAATAAGAATAACCGATGCAGGTAGGATGCTCCCTCTTCTGTCAAAATCCCATGCTAGGACTTGTTGAAGAAAATATCGGGGAACAGAACATTAAAGAAGGAAGAGAAAGGATCGATTGTCATTCACCAATTTGGACCCTCTATTTTGATGGATCTCAATCACAAGAAGGGTTAGGAGTGGGGTGCATCCTCATCGACCATAAAGGTAAACATCATTTCCTGTCATGTAGATTAGAATTCGAATGTACCAACAACAATGCCAAGTATGAAGCTCTAGTACAAGGGTTAAATAAAGCCATATATCTGGATGTCAAAGAATTGAAAGTTTTTGGAGACTCTGATATTATTGTTAGACAAGTGAGTAATACTATACACTGCAATTCTCCTCATCTTAAGAACTACCAGCAAGAGGTTCATAGGTTAATAGAGTGCTTTGAGGCTTTCAATATCACTGCGATTCCTAGAGCAAAGAATATTCTTTCCAACTCCTTAGCCACAACCGCTTCCAGACTGTCGCCTTTAGAAGATTATGAAGCCTCCTGATTCACTATAGAACTGCTCTACAAACCTTCGATACCTAATAACATTTCTAATTGGAAAGTCTTTGAGGGAGATGAAAAGATCATAAACTTCTTAACCAACCAAGACAATTTCAAAGATCTCTCTATTGACGATGAAGAGTTCCAAGAGAAATCAACGAAAACCGATCCTTGAACATAACAACATATGGATAAATCAAAGGCTGACACAATCCATAAGGGGATAGCTGATCTAGAGAATCTATTTGATCTGAAGGAACGATTTAAAGGACCAAAAAATGCAAAGACTAGTAGCTCTTGTCCCCTCCACGAAACTGTAAATATTGGAACCCTAGGAAACCCAAACAAAAATTGTATCTAAGGAAGAAAGTAAATCCTATCTCAAACTATTTAGACAATACCAGGATATCTTCACATGGTCCTATACGGATTTGAAAATGTATGACACCCGCATTATTCAACACACCATCCCATTAAAACCCAAAGTGAAACCTTTCCAACATAAGCTTTGAAAGTATCACCCATCCCTGGAACCTCTCATGTATTAGGAATTAAAGAATCTTTTAGATGCAAAGATAATTTTCCAAGTTAGTCATTCCACCTGGGTAGCAAATCTTGTTTTGGTAAAGAAAAAGTCGGGAGAGATCTGACTATGCATAGATTTTTGGAACCTCAACAGAGCTTCATAAAAAGACAATTATCCAGTCCCATGGATGGAACAACTCCTGCATACCATGTCGGGCTCATAGATTTTCTCTCTACTAGACGGTTTCTCAAGCTACAACCAAGTTTTGGTTTCAGAGGAAGATCATTTAAAAACCACCTTCCGAACCAAATGGGGAACCTTCGCTTATAAATGCATGCCTTTCAGGTTAATCAACACAGGAGAAACCTTCCAAAGGGCCATGGACATAGATTTCCGAGGACTTATTGTTGCGCCTCTTTCGTCACCTTGGTGAGAAAATAAGAGGTGCTTGCAAGCTTAGTTGGGTTTGCTGAGCAGGACAACTGTAGAGAAAAGAGTTAGAGAAAGAAAAACAAAACTATAACTAAGAATTAATCTAATAAAAACTAAAATCATAAGCATAGGGACATAGAGATAACAAGAACAAAAATACCCATGTCACCAATGTTTGAGGCTTGATCTATTGATGAAAACAAAGCACCAAGAAGAAAGGGGACTATGAGTCCCTTCTTCCTCCAAGGGAAGGCTCTTGGACCCTCACTAGTAGCTCTTCTTACAACAAAGAAAATGAAAATGGTGTTGAAATAACTCTTTGCAAATCCACTCAATGGTGAGATGGATTGGTCAATGAAATGGTGCCAATGTGTTCTTGTCAAGGATGGAGTCCTTAAAACAATATAGGCAACATAACATTACTTTGAATTCCTTGAGAAAATGAGGTGCATTCATGGATTTTTATAGCATTGCTTTGGGCTTTTGTTCAACTGCTTTGTAGTGTGAAAAGAGGCCATTTAGGGCATTTTTAGGTCTTTGACCAGCCCACCATTTGGATCCAGCCTGGATTTGGAGGTCAAATCGGCTTGGGAGCTGAACCATAAGTGGTTGGGAGGCCGACCACATTCATAAATGCACCATTTAGTAGGTGCACGACTTTTTGCGCCAACAATCGCGCATCGTGCGCATATGCGCACTTTCTACATTCATGTTCTGCGCATGCGTGCGCACGCCCAATGTATGCAAAGCGTTCTTCAATTTTTCACTACTTTGTATAGTTTTTTCCCTTTTTAGAATGCTGTGAGATTAATTCAGGGCCATGAATGACTTCATTACTGTTTGATGATGCTGAGTTCTTGTAACCATGTGCAGACGAAATTTCAGTGATAACAGATGCCCCCTGATGGATGAGGTTAGGAGCATACGTATAGCCGAAATCCATCAATGTTTCTTCTACTAAGAATGTTGTTGTAAGATAGAGCAATAGTGGGATCGTTTAGAGTGATCTATTTGGAGAAAAAAAAACTGGTAGGACCCGACCTTCTGTGAGGTGCACAAAATAGAAAACAATGTACAAACGAGGTGGGCATGCCCCATGCTCGTGTTATGTAACTCTGAAAAAATATGACTGAAGTGTTGGTGTAGACAACTGCAGCGCCCTCGGGGGCGGTGATGATAAAGGTAGAAGACAATTCTGCAAAGGAACATACTCTGAATAATAGGCAATGATCGCGGTAATAAGTATCGACGATGATGCAGGCATTGATAGCCCTACCAAGTTCATAGGTCTTTGGCAAATGATAGAAATAACTGCAATAGTCACAAAGTAAGACCCACCATAACATGAGAAAGTGTTGGCGTCGAATGTTATGGGGGTCAACGACAGCAGGGAGCAATGGTGTTTCACCCTATGTCGTCCGAGATCTCTCATTGAGTGGAGAATGAGAATCAAGATACTGTCGCGCTTCCAGAAAATGGTGCTGATGTCGACAAAAGGGGAACGTGACTCCCAGAAGTAAAGGGCTTCGTGAAATCTATTGAGGTGAAGAAGTGGCATAGGTACATGGACGAAGTCAAGAAGTGGGAAGACTCCAGACTTCCCTTGGTTGGAGGATGTACGAGATAAAGTGTGGCCGCAACCGTGTAACGAGGTCGAGTGTCAGGGGGACGGCAAGATCGGTGATAAGTTGTGCCAGAGGCGGGACAAGGTGAACAAATTCAGAGGGTAGCGGTAAGTGACCTATGGGTTACTCTGAAGATATAGACGATGCCAGCAAGGGTAGATGATAAGTAATGCTCCAACCAAGGGTGACATGGGTTGCGTTTGGCCAAAAGGAGGGAAGCAGGTCGCCAAAGGTGACGAAAAAAACATAATATAATGACTGGAAATAAAGGTGTTTGTACAATAAATAACGAATAGTTTGGGGAGAAATGTACAAATACAGAAACGAGTGACCCAGTGTGATATGGGTGGCCCATGGAGGGCAGAATTTTCTTGGAAAACTGATGAAGGGTGGGGGCCCCATTGGTGAGTTTCTGTATGAGGTAGGTGAAATGAAGGTGGGTTCGCAGATGGGCAAACTGATTGTGGATGAAATGGAGGGTTCATGATACTGCGGAGGTGCAGGTAAAAAATAGAACCGTAAAGAGATAATCTGGGAGTCTGTGTGGGAAAGATAGCAAAATGAGGAGAAGGAGTATGTGGTTGATTCGCGACATGATGAAAGACTATCGGGACTCCCATCCCTAAAGGGTAATGAAGAAAAACATGAGTGTCAAAAGTGCCAAAAGGTGCTATGAATGGGACAACTCATGTGGGTAAGAATGCTACCGGGTAACAGTACCAAAGATGCAAAATGGAGGTGTAGGTACTGCAGAGCTGGGAATGGGGATCCTAGAGGTAAACAACAGAGGGTGTGACTGGAAATGAAAGGGAGATACAATGGGAAAGACTACATGCCAGTGCTGAGTATATACCTGAAGGGGTTGTGCCGATGGATGATGAGCAAGTACTTGCACACATGAAAACCAAATACCCAAAGTGAACAATATCTGAAGAGAATCAAAGATATGAGCATGTATGTGATAAATGTGACTATGCGCGTGCGTACCTGACCATGATATGAAAAAAAGGCACCCCGGGGGCTTAGGATGAAAAGCGACCCAGGGACTACTACGATGTAGGTGATGTAGTAAGCGAAGGAAGTCATGTGCACGTATGGCGTAATCCGGGACAAAGCATCTAAGAAAGTTAGCTTTGCCCTGAAGACTCTGAAGTTGTCGTAAATTATGGGGAGGTGGAATTTCGGTAATAGCTTAGACTTTGAGGGGTCCACGATAATACTGCTTTGGGAAACAATAAAACCGAGGAGGTGCCCGACGGTGACACAGAACACACACTTGAGAGGATTCAAGCGTATGTTGTACTGACGACACCTTTGAAAGATGATTCATAAATCATCGAGATGTTGGGTGCGTTTCTTGGATCGAGCTGTGAGGTCGTCCAAGTAGGCGAGGATGATTTTAGCCAGATTGTGGAAGATGTATGTCATCGCCCGCTGGAAAGTTGCGCCGGCATTTTTTAAGCCGAAAGGCATGACACGATATGAAAAGGTACCCCACGGGGTAGTGAATGCAGTTTTATACTGATCGGTTGGGTGGATTTGAATTTGGTTATAGCCAGAGAATACGTCCATAAAGGAGAGAGCCTCGTGGTTGGCGCAGTCATCGATAATTTGATCGATGAAAGGCGTTGGAAAGTTGTCTTTTGGACATGCGTTATTGAGATCACGAAAGTCTGTGCAAATTTGGATAGTGCCCTATTTTTTGTCGACGGGTACAGGGTTGGAAACCCATGAGGTATAAGCGATGGGGTAAATAAACCCAATAGCGTGTAATTTGTCAATTTCGGCTTTGGATGGGTGTAGCGGTCGCTGTTTCGGGCGAACTGGTGTGATGTCGGGCCAGGTATCGATGCGATCTTCGACAATAGAGGGATCGAGGCCAGGCATTTCTATGTATGACCAAGTGAAAATATCCCTATATTCCTGGAAGAGGGCTTTATATGCAGCGATTTCCTGAGGAGTGCAAGCAGCTCCAATGGTGATTTCTTCGACGATGCCATGTTTAATGGAAATGTCGATTTTGATGGTGGGGGAAATGTTGGCCATGTTGCCTTCCTCAAATGCATCAGGAGCAGGAATGGGATTATTGAACCAATCAATGGGCCCTGATGGGATAAAATCCTTGGTTTCAATTGTGTAAATGGGGTTTTGGTTAGGAGGCATGGGGGCTTCCTGTGGAGAGAAGAGTGCGCGGTGATGTAGCGCATCCCAGGGAGAGTATGGGTGGTTTATCTCTTCGAGTATTTCATCGTCGCATTGGAAATGGCGGGAATAAAAGGGGTCGTGAGGAGTGATCTTGATGACAGTGTGGTTTCCCTCTGATGAAGAAGCAGGGAGAACAATGCTAGGATATGGGGAGGGTTCACTCGACATAAACCATATATTGAAGTACTGAGGGGTACCCGTGGTGGTCGGGTGGAGAGTGTCTGTAGGGGAATGAGTAGGAGAGTTGGGGGGGTTGTGGGGTAAATCCTCAGAGACATTATCTAAGAACCATGGAGGCGTTGGGAGTGCCTCGAGCTCGGGAGAAATGACACAAAGATCCTCCAGTAACGAGGTAATGCCAATTATCGCCTCTGCGGGCCGGTGAAGCAGGGTCAATTGACGTTTCCTGTGTTCAAGGATCATAGGACACTGGTATGTAAAATGAGCTAATGAATTATAGAGAGAGCAAGGGCGTCTCATATGTTCATTGACTGAAGTGGTGACATAGCGAATGTCAGTGATATTTGTTGAAGAGGACGTAGCAGGACTGGGGTTGTTCTAGAAGTTCTGGCGTACGGTGGCTAATGTCTTCCGAAAGCATGGCAGTGCTGGGCAATGATGGGTGTAATCACCATACTCTGAACATATAGCACAAGCGTATTTGGTCCTTAACCCTTTACTACTGGAAGAGTGGGTGATAGTGGTGCGACTAGTAGTAGTGGCGGGTGTTGTGGGAGTTTGATTGAGGGGGATCAAATTCCGTAATTCGGGTAGTGATGGACAATTGTTGGTTTAGTGGCCCTCTTTCTCACATAGTGCACAAGGTGGTGGGATGCATGGAGGAAGTGGAGTGGTAGGATCTTTCTTCTTTCTCCTGCCCCCAGCTGTAGTAGGGAGGTTAGTGAGTGGGGGGGCGGTGGGGGTAAGGACGGGAATCGTCATGGGGATTCCTTCCTGTGGGGGAAGGGATGGTCGAGGGACCATCTCAGGTGGGTGAAAATACCACACTGGGATTGCTAACACCATATTAGGTAGTGTGAGCATTGCGGCTACCTGAAAATCTTCTATACCTGGTGGAGGGTAAAAGAAGGGAATTTGAGTGAGGGGTTGGGGGACTATCTCCCAAACGGGACTATGCCCCTGAGGGGATGTGGATTCATGGACTGTTGAGGTCGATGAGTGCGCAGGAGGTTCCGGTGGGAGTGGTTCTACAACTGTGGGGACGTCAGGAATGACCGAAGCCTCCTGAGGAGGATGAGCATCCTCTGTGTGAGTTCCGTTAGATGAGATGACGCATACTTGATTAGCAGGATGAAGGAGTGGTGGTGCTCCATGGTACGTCCCTAACAAGGATGGATCTTTAAAAATCCCAGGACCCATCTCGAAGAGTGGATATGCGTCTTGGTTTGTGTGGATGAGGGGAAGAATTTTATCGAGGTTGGAAGATGGGTTAGGCTCATAATGTGAGACTTGGTCGATGGTCACGATCTTCCCATTGTGGGGGAACATCATTGTCCAAAAGACGGAAGATGCCACTGCCTTCATAGCGTACATGTAGCTACGACCGAACAGGATATTATAATCGAGCGGGGCTTCGATAACTTCGATGTCGATGAGAATAGTCTTGCCCCCGAGTTCGACGGGGACATTTTGGAAGAGCCCTTCAGGAGAGGATGGTCGTCCGTCATAAGCTCATAATGTGATGGTAGAGGGTATTAGTTCCAGGGAACCAAGTTTCTGCCATACTGTTTTGGACATGATGCACGTAGATGCACCTTCATCGATGATACACCGATGAACTTAGATGTTCCGTATTTTCACTGGTATTTGAAAAGCGGTCAAGGCAGGAAGACGAGGTTCTCTGCTATCAAGATCAAAGGTGATGAGTTGGGTATCTGCAGGGTCGACTGCCCCCAAGGTGGAAAGTAGTGATTTCCGCTGAGTAGGACAAGTCTGGAGGACTTCCAAGACTGACATGGCAGCTGGGGATTGTGCTAAGTCATCTACCAAACTATAGTTATGAGCTTCCCTAGCCTGTGGGTTGTGGACATTCCGATGCAATGGGATGCGAGGGATGCGAAGTGGTGGTTCAGCGGAAGGATGAGGGATCACCAACGGGGGTCCCGTTAGTGTAGGGTTTGTCTCTGGAGTGATGGGAGGAGACTCAGCAGGTGCATGATACTGACGATTACGCATTTGCAGAAGGATTTCTTCCTCACTGGTGAGGAGAATTGTACGCTCTACTGGATTGTTGGGGTTGAGGTATTTTCCCCCTTGAGGTGGGGAATGCTGTGTGTCCTATTGGGTGTTTATCACACCTTGATGTGGAATAGGATTTTGCAGCACGGCGGGAGGGGGTTGTTGCACGTATTTTTGTGGTGCCTGCTAAGGGGCAGGTTGTGCAGGAGAATGGGGAAGACTACCACAGTCTTTTAACCATTTGAAATCAGCGATCTGGGGGCAATGGTGAGTGTAATGACTGAACTCACTGCAAAGGGCACAAGGGAAGATGGTTTTAAAATTATTTCGCCCTTGGTGTTTGTTATTATTGCCCCCTTGGGGGTTTTGGTTCCCTTGGTTCTGGTTGCCCCCAGTGGGTTGGTGCTATGGGGGGTGATTCCCACCTTGACCTGGGTTGTTGTTATTCCTGTTCCATCCTTTCTTCTTGGCATTGTTCGATGGATGAGTTGGGTTGGCTGTATTCAACTGTTCAAAACTTTGGTATTGTTGAGCAGCAGAGAGTTGAACAAAATTTACCCCCGCATGAGGATGTGGGGGAGCCATGGGTGGTGGAGGACCAGGAAACAGGAAGTATGGATTTTGTGGTGGTACCGATCCATAAGGTACATAGGAAGGTGTAGTGCTTTCACTAGTGCTATACGTTGATGTTGAGGGAGTACCACTGTTTGTGGGAATAGGTGGATGTATGGGAGGTGCCGGCGGTGGTCCACTGATGGGTGGAGGTATAACAATAGGGTATGGTTGTTGATAAGGGGGTGGGGGGTAATAAGAAGTTCCCCCGTATGCCGGAGGGTATTGAGGTGTTCCATACATCGGTGGTGGTTGGGGTTGTGGACCATGGTGTGTGGTGTAACCTATTAGTCTGTCCGCTGAGTGAGACATCCCAGGTTTGTCTTGGCCAAATGGCACAGGTTTTGGAAGATCAGGAAGTACCGTGTATAAGTATCCTGACTGTGCATAGATGAGGTCATACTGTTGGGCCTTACTGATGGCTTCCTCTTCAGATTGAGGGAAGGTGGAAGCTACATCCTTTCCAAGGAGAGAGACAAGTGATCTAAGAAACCAGTCGAGACACTATTGCTTGGTGGTTTCTGCTTTGCACAAACTACGTTGCCTACACCACTCATGAATGTGGTCAGCGATGTGTGTGGCTGAGGTTTGTTTGAAGTTAGAAAGTAGTTCTATACCATTGTCGTGGCGGATGGGTAATTGGAAAAAGGTCAAAAATTCTTTGGCCAATGACTCAAAGGTTGCGTGGGACCCCGATTTTTCTTCGACATACCATTTAGCTGATGGGCCAGTGAGTGTGCATTGAAATAATCGCAGTCTGATGGAATCATCCATAATGTTGTTGGAGGAGCACCATAGGTGAAAGGTCATGACATGGTTGGCAGGGTCATCGCCTTCCTTTCCTTCCAACTTGGGTATGTTTGAAGGAATTTTGGTTGGCATTGTAGGCCATGTGGGATCATGCAATATAGGATCATTGGTAAGTTTGGTGAGATCTGGTATGTTGAGAGAGGCCAAATATGGCATCTGTAGTGGGGGGGGAGGGTTAGCTCCAACCATAGTGTGTTGTGAACATGACCCTTGATGGGGACTAGGTGGGTTGGTTCTCCCTCCTTGAGAGGAAGTGGGTTCCCCACTTCCGTGTAAAGGAGAGTGAGTGAACAGATGACCTTGGGAAGTTGACCCAAGTAATGTAGAACCAAGCAAAGTTGATCCTAATATATTAGCACTCACAGGAGTGTGTGAAGGGGGTGCCGATGAGCGGGCATGACCAGATACTCTCCCTAAGATAGGAGGGAGGTTGAGCAAGCATCGTGAATGATGGGGGTTCTGTGGTTCGTCTATGATGTCAGACTAGCTGTGTGAATATGTGCAAAAAGTGGTGAGAGAAATATAGAAACAAGAACCTTTGCGTTGAATGTTTACACAATATATATATCCAAATCAAACTGTAATCAGATGTGCATCATACATAAAGTGAGGAAGAAGCATATATGTGGGTAAATGGGTTTTGTCCGCGTGAGGGGATCAAAAGAAAGCAAATGCTCCTGTCTTAGAAGACGTAATGTCCTTCCTCTCAAATAGAACTGGACCTTCCAATAGTACTCAACAGTTGGGTCTGAAGTCACCGGAAGAGAAACTAGTGAAGGATGAAATAATTGGTTATAATGAGGGGTAAAGGGGGCATATCCCGAAAGAGCTGGCAATATTTCCCAATAGCCACAAAAAATCCAATCAAGGTGCAATTGCAGCCCACAATTGCCACCTGGGTAG
>ML822386.1:47305-58686 GCA_009831015.1 Picea engelmannii
CCAAGAAGAAAGGGGACTATGAGTCCCTTCTTCCTCCAAGGGAAGGCTCTTGGACCCTCACTAGTAGCTCTTCTTACAACAAAGAAAATGAAAATGGTGATGAAAGAACTCTTTGCAAATCCACTCAATGGTGAGATGGATTGGTCAATGAAATGGTGCCAATGTGTTCTTGTCAAGGATGGAGTCCTTAAAACAATATAGGCAGCATAACATTACTTTGAATTCCTTGAGAAAATGAGGTGCATTCATGGATTTTTATAGCATTGCTTTGGGATTTTGTTCAACTGCTTTGTAGTGTGAAAAGAGGCCATTTAGGGCATTTTTAGGTCTTTGACCAGCCCACCATTCGAATCCAGCCTGGATTTGGAGGTCAAATCGGCTTGGGAGTTGAACCATAAGTGGTTGGGAGGCCGACCACATTCATAAATGCGTCGTTTAGCATGTGCACGGATTTTTGCGCCAACAGTCACGCATCGTGCGCTTTCTACGTTCCTGTTCCGCGCATGTGCGCGCGCACCCAATGTATGCAAAGCGCTCTTCAATTTTTCACTACTTTGTATAGTTTTTTTCCCTTTTTGAATGCTGTGAGATTAATTCAGGGCCATGAATGACTTCATTACTGTTTGACGATGCTGAGTTCTTGTAACCATGTGCAGACGAAATTTCAGTGATAACACTTATCAATAGATGTGTTGTAGTGTATTTATATGATGTAATAGTGTACTTGAAGAATAGAGAATATCACATCCAACACTTAACTTAGATTTTCGAGAGATGCAGGAAATACAATATATCTTTGAACCCTAAGAAAATTATTTTCGGTGTCGAGGAAGGTAAGTTGTTGGGCCATATTATATATCAATCAGTGATTCACATAGACCCTGAAAGGATTAAGGCCATAGCCCAAATCCCACTACCCCATAACAAGAAAGCTATGCAATCCTTTTTTGGGAAAATCAACTTTGTGAGGAAATTCACTCCTGACTTCGCTGAAATCATCAAACTCTTACAAAAGATGATCCGCAAGGATGTTGAATTTAAGTAGGATGATGAGCGAAATATGCCTTCGACAATATCAAAGCTTCCATAGGCCGGGCCCCAGTGTTGCGAAGTCACGATTTCAATAGGGAATTTTTCCTCTATACTTTCGCCTCCGACCAATTTCTAGCTGCGGTTTTGACTCAGAAGAATGATGACAACAATGAAGCCCCAGTGTCATTTATGAGCAATAATATTCAAGGAGCTGAGCTTAAATATCCTACTATAGACAAACAGGCTTATGCGATGTTAAGGTAGTAAATCATTTCAGGTCTTACATCCTCAAGAATCATACTAAAGTGATTGTGCCACACCCTGTAGTCCAATCCTTGTTTACCCAACAAGAAATGGGGGAAAGAAGAGGGAACTGGATGGAAGTAGTCCAGGAATTTGATCTAGATATAAAACAAGCCAAGCTAGTGAAAGGACAAGGGTTATACAAGCTCGCAGCCGAAGCACAGGATCAAGTAAATGAAGATTCCGGATGGGAAAATGAGATGGCACTATGGTGTGGCAAAGTATCATACACCTCCCCAAGACCAAACTCTTGGTATAAGGATTTAACTTATCTTCTGTATCATGAGACTTGTCCCAAAAATATGAACCCTAGGGAAAGAAGAGCCCTCAGGTTGCAATCTTCCCAATATCGCCTCATAAATTCGGTACTCTTCTGGATCAATTACGATGGGGTACTATTAATATGTCTCAAACATGAGGACACAAAAAAAGTGCTGAAGGAACTCCATGATGGCCCCGCTGGGGGATATTTCGTCGGTAACACCACCGCTCATAAAATCTTGAGAGCCGACTATTATTGGCCCACCTTGTTCAAAGATGCTCATACTTACGCTAGGAACTGTAAGATTTGTCAAGTAAGCGCCGGAAAAGATAAAAGAGCGACAATCCAATTTCAACCTGTGACTATCTCTAGGACTTTTGAGCAATGGGGGTTATATATAATAGGGGAAATTTCCTCGATCTCTTCAAAACTGCACAAGTATATTCTTACTACCACCGACTATTTCACAAAATGGGCAGAGGCCATCCCTCTTAATCATGTAAATGAGAAGGTAGTAATCCAATTTATAGAAAAACAACTAATCACAAGGTTTGGTGTCCCCTCTGTTCTGGTCTTTGATAATGCAACTTACTTCTTTTCTACCCTATTGACATAGTTTTCTCTGGACAAAGGAATCATAATCAAGTACTCTGCAAATTATTGCCCTCAGGGAAATGGTGTGGCTGAATCAACAAATAAAAACCTGGTAAGGATATTAAAGAAGACGATTACAGATAACCAAAGAAATTGGCATAATCTACTGCATAATGTTCTATGGGCCGATAGGGTCACACCAAAAGAAGCTATAGGAAATTCCCCATATTTTCTGGTTTATGGGCAAGAATCCATCCTTCCAAATGGGCTCTATCTTCCATCTCTTCAACTATCCCAAGGTTCCAACGAAGAACCCTCATCGGCCATACAACAAAGAATCAACACTTTTCTCATGCTGGAAGAAGAAAGAGAAAAGGCTAAGTCAAAATTTCTATCCCACCAACAAATAGTTAAAAGATGGTTTGATAAGCATAAGGTTAAGGAAAAGAACTTTGAAGTAGGAGACTTAGTCTTGAAGTGGGATAGGGAAAATGAACCAAAAGGGAAACATTCTGAGTTTCAGAGCCTATGGCTTGGGCCTTTCCAAGTGGTTGAATCAGGGCAGGTACTTATCGGTTGCAAAATCTGAGGGGGGAACCTGATGCCTTCCCAGTAAATGGCAAAGCCCTAAAACAATATTGGATATAATATATGTATAAAACAATATATATTATAATAATAATAATAATAATAATAATAATAATAATAATAATAAATATAATATATGTATATATGAATAAATATGTGTGTTTTATGTTCTGTGTAGAATTCTTACCCTTAGGGAAACGAAGGGGAGCCAGAGATTCTACATTTTCCCAGTGAATTGCCATTTGTTGAGCACTCAACACACCCTAAAAATTCTATGATCATTTCAATTTTGGGTACCACTCGATCCTCTGCATTGACTATTTTCACTTCAGTATGAAACTGATGCCTTCTCTTATCTTTTATCTTTCATGATTGAATCGATTAAAATTTGATTGAACGTTCAACAAAGAAACTTCTTAACTCTGAAATAAACTTAAAAACTACTCAAGGAATCGACGATCTAAAAGTTTTCCCCTACTCGCTTAGGAAGTTCGACATCGGTAGAGGTAAAAGGTGAAGGAAATCACTTGAGATTTTGAAATACCAAGCACAGATCTCCATCGACGTCGATCGATGAAATCCTTTCTTCTCTGCGAATAAGCCTCGACAGGGATCGTGCCGAAGGTTGATCCATTCAACTTCGACAGATAAGTATAACAATAAGCGTCGCGCAAATAGAATAATGACATCGACGACCGCCGACTCCCAAGACATTTAGAGGATGAAAGCTTATGAAGATGATGACCCGCTGATAAACTGCGCACCTAAACTTTCTCCTTTTCACCAATCCCTGATATCATCGATGTCAGAGGTTTTATTAGAAGGATATTTCTAGGAGTATACACATAGATAATAGCTGATCCCCGATCTGTTTGTCAGGTGATGTGATGTGACGAGACATTTTAACCCCTGAATGTGTTAGGTACGCAACATTTACAGTCATTAATTAATTCATGGATCGTGCATTAGTTACTAATTCATGCATGAATAAAAAAGGAACCGTTAAACCCGCCGATACAATGCATCTTCCTCCGCGCCTCCGCCGCCAACCTATTAATATTTATCTGCAGAAATCCAATAGTATTTTATTTTGAATCTACATTCATTTCTCATATTAACTAATCAATATGACTCATAGTACCTCTCCAGTTATATTTGTTTCGAGTCACTGTGTATAATCCTATTATGCGCGGTAATAAATTCAGGACAAGCAGAAGAGCGAAGCTAACAATCCGGAGAAAACGCCCAAAGTTCAGTGAGTATTAAATAGTTACCCTAGCAAGCATTACAGGTATGGGTCTGCTTGTGGTGTTTTACGCTCCATTTCATATGTTCTCACCCAACGCTTCTCTGTATACAAGTTTAAAGGGCAGTTTTAATTGCAGGAACAATGGCTTCGAAGAATCCCTCCACTAGGAAATCACCAAGAGTGTCAAAGACACAAGAACCAAAAGCAGGAGAGGGCAGTTGCAAGACAATTAGAATTCACTACCAAGCCAGTGCATGTCATTAAGACAGTCGCCAAGATGACCTTTGTCCAATCCCCGACTTTCAGAGATACAAAGGCAAATATTGGAGCCAAAACAACATTTCCTCATTGGGAAGAAGTGTTCAAGAAAATAAAGAGGGAAGAACCCCTCGAGTATACCCCGCACAACGACACTGATATAAGGAAACTCAACGACGATGTCCTCCCAAATATTCGTAGGGATTATTTGCACATGGTGGCAAGCCAGTCTCCGGTGTTCCCTTGCATTGAGCTCTTGAAGTGGCTCATTGATCACGTTGATGCACAAAAATGTTTGATTAATGATGATAATGGTGAATGCATCAGGGTCTTCCTGCCATCAGAGGTTCAAAGTTACTACAAGCTCAATGATTCTGGAGAAAATTTGAGCACTGATTTCGTTCTAAGTTTCTATGCATCACACGATACCAACAAAATCATGGCGTCTTGGTGGAGGGAAGACAAAAAGTTCATGAACCATATAGTCGGCTGGTATCTAATGCCTAATCTTAGGTAACCATACATATATATCATGGATCTTCTCTACAGATTGCATGTAGAGAAAGACTGCTCCTGGTTTTCAGAGGCTTAGATGCCTCTAGATTTCACAATGGCCATTTCAGGTACAGGTTTCAATCGGGGCAACATCATCTCCAAACAGCTAAGCACTTGCATAATGAAAGCCGATACACCAAAGGAGGGAGATGTTCCCACCTTCTACATGGCCTCGTATCTTGTGGACGTCATATGCACTAGGAACACTCTCTCTGGGATGAACCTAAATTGGCATCCCTCAGAGCTTCCAGTCCATGTATATTTAAGTATCCTATGGGAAAACAGGTACAAAAAATCCTATGCAGTTATCTGTGATCAATTTATTGCACACATCTACTTCTTGTCATTCAGGAAAGAATGCCCTAGGCTATCAGATGAAGAAAAAAAGGTTATAGAGAAAGTTGGTCACTGATATTTAGATGAGCAAGAAACCTACATCAGGGTTTTCAACACCACAAGGGCACCCCACTTGTTACCCATCTATGTTCCCGATCAATCAGTTCTAGGGGATATTTTCTACCAGACCATCCTGCAAGGATACAATGCCACCTTGGTAAAAGACAAGAAGTGAGCCTTCATACCGTATGGGTTTCATATTGGTTTTTACATGGTCAAAGACATCGCGCATGCTAAGCAAGAAGGACTAAGTTAGTTAAAATTTTGGTTCCAAACTGGCCGATTTTGCAAACATGATCTCAAGGGACTAGTCCTACAACACACATCGCAGGTATCATCCTGTTGGCCCTATGCCCATGACCAGTTCGAAGATGAAATTTTCACTGAGAACGCTCAATACTGGAATGAGGTGGCGGCTAGGAAGGTTGATCATCAAGGAACTAGGTTTAAAGCTATGAGCTACGAGGAGAAGGCAATGTTTTTGGAGTAGACAACTCAAGAAATATTCAGGACCCGGGAAGGAGCAATAACATATGAATAAGGTGAAGGAATAAGTCATCCCCAATAAGACATTGAAGCTACGAGAGTTCATCATGAATCCCTGATACAAATAAGGGATTCCCCTGAAATTCAAGTTACACCAGGGATGACAGAACTCTTGTACTAGCAAGGTCAGCTGCTAATGAAGCGAATGTAGGATGATCTGTTTCTTATCATAAGACCGGTGATTTCAACTACTGTCCAAAGTGTCCTGATGGATCCAAGTGGCCCGAGTTCCTTAAACCATGATAACACCAACAGATCAAGTAACCCTATATCCACAACACCTCTGGTCAACTCACTGTAAGGTGGAACAATTACACCAGAGACAGGTTGGGTGTCGATAGAAACATAGGCGCCTAATCCCCTGAGCAAACTCATACAAGTATATAGTGACGATGAGAGTACATAGCCATATGACGGTACCCCAGTGCGTGTCCAAGAGGAAGAAGGCCCGGAGAGAACTCCTTCCCCTTAGCCCGAAGTTAAAGACAAGGAGGTCTTGGAAAAAAAAGTAGAAGCTGAAAGTAGGCTTGACACGAAAGAGTCCGATAAATCGAGAATCAAAGAAGATCCAAACGATGAGCTTGAACCCGGGGAGACAAAGGAAAGATCTCCACAAAAGGAAATCGACAGTTCTTTGGCCGAAGAACAAGAAAGTAACAAGTCTGTACCCAACACCTCTATTCTACCCAATATTCAAATCCCCGACAAGCAACAGATAGAGGTCGGACTTGCAAGGCAAAGTGAGGAAGTTCAAGAGCCCACTCTTGAACAAATATACACCACTGGTAGCTTGGGAAACAACCTCACATGGGGCGATCAACATATACCAGAGTCAGTAAATGAGGTAGTAGACATC
Source organism: Picea engelmannii (assembly GCA_009831015.1). Lineage (NCBI taxonomy): Eukaryota > Viridiplantae > Streptophyta > Pinopsida > Pinales > Pinaceae > Picea > Picea engelmannii. The sequence goes on from ML822386.1 coordinate 53,945, forward strand.
TATGCGATCTCCTACGATCAAAAGAGAAAGGCCATCATTTAAAGGACCGCAAAGAAGAGAAGGATCAATTTGGACCACTCCATCTTGGTCACTACAGAAGAGAATTTAATCAACACAATAGACACTCATACGTATGAACTGATCAGTGTGGGAAAATCCCTTTTAGATTCTACCTAGGATAGAGCCAGGAGGGATGAAAGGGAACTAGCCGCCACCCGAAAGGAGCTTGAATGGTTGCGCCATCTGGTCGAATACTACAAAGGCACCACACAAACCGCTATGTATCTGAAAGATGAGTTTAATAGAGTCTACAACGAGTTCAAGAAGGAAAGACACCTATTAATCTTGAATGTAGCTGAATTCCAAGAGGACACTCTCAGGGCACTCACGACATGTAAGGAGATGGAGTGCATCAAGCGTAGAAAGGCTCAAATACATTGAGGCAGTCCAACAGGGCCGAGAGAAGGAAGAACATGGCATTCAGCTAGTGGGTAAAAGTAGTCTCAATCACATGAAGCAATTGGCCAAATACTGGGATAAAATGTCTTGAGACCCGCACAGAGAAATCCAAGAACAATGGACCAGATGCCAGAAGCACTGGGATAAAATCAATAAAATAATGAAGGATATTAGGCTCCCTGATTTCGACACCCCCGATAAATTTATCAACCTGAGTGAGGTGGTCAAGACTCGCTATGGACCGAAGAGTTCGTGAAGATAACCGATGCAAGTCCAGGGCAAGTGCAACAATTCACAAAACATCCGATCAGAGCCCAAACCATGCTTCAACAATTGAACTTCAGTCTAGAAAAATATCGGGCCCATGCAACAGAAATCAGAGGGATATATGCGGCTCCAATGGAACATCACAGATTTCCATGGGCCAATACTTATGAAGAACTCTTTATCAGTTGGTCTGAATATGAAAGAAGTCACCCTTTCCAACAAATATCTTGGGTGGATTGTTAAAGAAACAGTTTGATGATAATGCCACGTGGCAATTTTTGTTTGGCTCAAATTATATTTAGTCGTTAATTATAGTTAAACTTTATATTATAAATAAAGACATCGACCAATGAACAAGGGTCGATAGTTGTTGTAAGAACCCTTCTTTTTTGGTTGTTAAGCATTATTTTGAGACTGCTATGAATTGAGAAGTCCTTCTGGACCAAATACAAGCTATTTTCATAATATGTATGTGATTGGACTTGGAGGGGAATTACTTCTGATTCTGTTCCATGAATGATGCAGTAATGAGTAAGAGCAATTAATTCTGTTGTCAAGTTATCTGGTTCAATGTCTTAATGTTCTTTTCTTTAATGATGAAGATAAATAGTTGTGTTATCATGTGATGAGTGTTATGGTAGATGAATTATTTTTCTTTCCATCATCTTGTTACATATGTGTTTTCTTTCTGATAGTTAGATTCTAAGACAATAATTGGATGCTCATTTGGTTAATGTATTAGTACTAGGCCTATGGTATAGAATCATTGTTTGCATGTTTGAGTATAGGGTTATCCCAAGCTCGGCCTCTTCCTAGTAGTTAAAACTTAATATTGTTATTTGTCAAGTTGGTTTATATTAGCTTGCATCTCTCGGAACAGTCCCACCTCAAGAGAAAATACAGAGAAGAACAGTCCTAACTGAAGGGATATCCTTCACAAGAAAACATAAAGCTCAGCGATGAATTGGCCAGATCGCAAGATCTAGAGAACCATTCCATATTTAAACACTGCAGAGTCTAATTGGGCCTTGGTGGCGGGTTTGGTTCCTACTATTGAGTCTAGGGACTTAAGTCCAATCAACACCGTGTTAACCCCGCGACTGAGCAACGAAGTAAGCATCGCGACAATATGGCTAATGCAAAGCAGATCCCGTCGATCCTACCCGAGTACATTCCACCTTTGGCTGGAATTGTTAACCGCGATAACATCCCACAAGATTATGAGTACACTCTGTTCACTGTGTATATTCTGAAGGGAATACACGTAGTCAAGAGTCAGTTAGGATAGATCCCGTTGTTGAAGAACAACAATTTCAATCTAGGAAACATGAAGAACTATGCTACGCTAGCACCCCACTGCTACTTGATGAAGTCAACTAGGAAGAAGCCTCACCTCATCTCCCAGCCATGGATTAAGGGGCTGGTGCAGTCCACTGTGATGAATGTGATGAAGATTCCCCATTTTGGCCATCACCAGGAGGTTAACGCTTGCATTAAACTCCTCTTGTCGTGCTATCATGGCGGATACCTATGGCTCGACCAGAGGATTACTATGGATCCGACACTGATCCACCAAATTAAAGGCTTAATCATGAAGGGAAATGACCCTCAGTAGTTTTATCTAGGGAAGGCCTCAGACCGCTCCCTGGCATAGCGCATCAAGGAAGCTTACGACGAAGTCAGAAAAGGAAAGAAAGGTTATAAGGTAGCCTCTATATAGGATGGCACAGTGTGCCTCTCTTTCCAACTCATAGTTGGCAAGATCGTAAGGAAGAACCACCCCACAAATATCATCAGGTTCGTGATGGACCTTGCAGGAAAATGTGTGGAGGGCATGCAGATGATGGCGAGTTACCTCATCAGTGAACTAGAGAAAGATTGTTGTGAAGCCCAAGATTTGGGATATGAATTCCACTTCATCTGACTGATCATTTTGATTGCATTTGTTGCTTGGAAAATTCCTGAAGGAGCCACCTTTCTAGAGATTGAACCATCGGATCCGTTGGTCGCTAGGTTTTCCACCTTGTGGTACACCAACGACATGACGAAGCAGTGGCAGTCCAAATCTATATTTAATGCATATTATCAACAATTGAAGGTTGCCATTGATGGGTGTTCTATATCCACTAAAAAACACTTTAAAACCCTCAATTAAATTGTCAACCCGAGGTAAGTAAACTTAGAGTTGTAGCACTATATGTGCCAAGGTAGAAAGGATAGAGGTAGTATAGTCTAACTAAGGAAATGGGATATCTAAGAACTAATCTATTCAAGCAAAGGTTATTAATGATCAAACCCTATCAAGAAATTTAAATTATTTACCCTAAGTAAATTTTGAACAAATGATCGATGGATTGTCCTAGGAAAAAAAATGGAAACCCTACTTAAAGAAAATTAACTTAATCATGACAATAAGCAAAATCAAGCCATCTATTTAATCTATCTAATGAGCAATAAAAAAAAAACTACTTTAATTAACCTACTCAAATTCAATACGCAACAACAATTAAGAAAATGAACAAGCAAGCAACTATCCTATTAAAGAAAGTAAATAACCAAGCAATCAACTAACTAACCTATGATAACTTCTACAACAAGTTAACTAATTGTTGGTCACTATAATTGCTTAATTGATTCAAACAACCAAGTGATACATAAATTATCAACCCAGGGAAGTCTTTTATTTCAAATATAACCACGCACTATATATGCTCAATTCCAAAAGCAACTTAGTGTTGTAGTAAAGAAACTTATACTAATCACACTTGCTTGAATAAACTGAAGCTCTGAATTAAATCACCAGAAAGTAACTCTCCTATTGAAAATCTTTAAAGTTCAATCTAAGAATCCTGGATTACATTAAAATAACACTTGCAATGGGAAAGAACAACTATTCTGCAATCAGAGAACAAGACCCTTACTCTCAACATAGACTTCAACACTTAACACTCTTTCATGAAAACAGTAATGCAGAAAACAATTAACTCTATCTAACAGAGAAAAAAGCCACCTAGTTCCTTCCCTTCTAAGCAGGAGCCTTGAGCCTTATTTCTGTTTTAGCACACTTGTGAGGTTGAGGCTTATAGAGAAAAGGGCAGTCTGATCCCTTCCTTTCTGAGCAGGGATCCTTAACCCAGTTTCTGACTAGCACAATTGCAGAAATAATGGAAGTCTACAGAGAACAGGATGTTTTGGTTCCTTCCTTTCTGAGCAGGAACCCTTAACCCAATCCCTAGCTAGCACACTTGCAGAGGTAAATGAAATATACAGAAGACAAGGTGTTTTGATTCCTTCCTGTCTGATCAGGAACCCTTAACCCAATCTCTGGCTAGCACACTTGCAGATGTAAATGAAATCTACAGAAGACAAGGTGTTTTGATTCCTTCCTGTCTGAGCAGGGACCCTTAACCAGGCCTCTGGCTAGCACACTGGCAGAAGTGAATGAATTCTACAGAAGATAGGATATTTTGATTCCTTCCTGTCTGAGCAGGAACCTTTAACCCAGTCTCTTCTTAGCCTCATAAAATCATCACACAATATTTCCGCTAAAAAGAATTACAAATTCCATTCAATAAACTAAGACAGAGTCAGTAGTGTTTCAGCAAAGCGGAATCCATTAAAAACAGTGTTTCAGCAAACGATAGTTAAACAAAGCATAGACAGAAACTGTACTAACACACTTCTAAACTAGTGGGTGAATCTTGTGAAGAAGGTGGGCCCTCCCTTCTCACAAGATTCCCCTGAAACGAAAAAGCTAGAGAAGGATACTCAAAGCAGTCTTATATTCATCTGTCGAAATATCACATTACAATCTGGAAAAATAGAATACGTCCCGTTTCTCTGGAGTTGCTTCAATACATAAAACTTGGATCCCTCGAATGGTGATTTCCTCTGATTTAAAGAGGAAATCCCTTCGATACAATAATTACAATGCATATCTGAATCCTATCCTAAATCAGATCTTCTTTCTAAACCAACATAGGATGTCCTAGTCTCACGCAACCGAATGCTATTAC
>ML822387.1:0-45855 GCA_009831015.1 Picea engelmannii
GAGATGGTTCTTGCTCCATGAGGTAATGAGTTCGAGTATCATGGTATGTGTCCCTCTGATCCTCAAAATATTTGAATATGTGCATTTAATTCCTTTTGTTTCTAACAAATGCTTGGATCTTATACTTGTCCACTTGACCATGTCTGGGGGTAATGACAGGATGACCTAGTAAGCCTTTGCCCATAGGTTTTGGTTTTCCATTGGGGGGATTTATGAAAATTCATCATCCGCTCTCGTCATTACCACCTTTTCATCTTTCTTCCCGCTCATCCACCCTATTACATTTGTTCAGGCATTATGTTGGCCAATCATTTAAAGGGTTGCACCTTGCCTTATGGGAAGAAGTGGCTAAAGGCCCAGAAGGTAAAAGCAAGCTGAAAAAAGATAAAAGCCTAAAAATAAAACCTCTATATGCTTTGCCCAGGTATCCCCGAGAAAGAAGTAAAAAGATTCTCAGCAAGAAACACGAGGGACCCAATAAAAATAATAAAACAAGACCTAGTCAAAAGATAGGAGGTCTCATCACGAGCCAACCTATTAGGTCCATGGGTACCTAGCAGTATGACACTACTAATATCTGGTTACCACACTAGGGTAGTGGATCTTGGTTGCATGGCCAAGATAAATGGGGTCTCGTCACGAGCCAACCTTCTCATTTCTGTGAAAGTACTTGTGGGTAACATTTCCACCACTGGTCACAACGCCAGGGCAATGTTCCCTGATTAGCTTCTTGAAGAATAATCAATAAAGAATGAATAATAAAAGGCATGAATGGGCTTGGAAAAAATTGCATCCAAGACAGGTGCAACTCTCCTTCTACAAAGGAACCCACAGGTAATCGATGCATTTCCCTACTTTCACTGCACCCCTTGTCAAGACATCCCTTATCCACCTCACCCACTTACATGAATTGGATTTAATCTCTTTCGGAAACATCCGTTTTTCAGTAGACACCAGCCCAATAGGACGCCCTGACACTTTCCCCAAACTTGTATTGCAGACTTGTATAATGTCTTTGAGCACTTAACTAAGGTAATAGGGGTTTTATGCACATGTTTAATAATATTGATGATGAGATGTGATTGGCATTGCTATGATCCCTATGACGTATGAGCCCATGGAGGGTGTATTTGTTAATGTGCAGGATCATGCCCGATGGACAGGTACCATATTGGACAGGTACACATGGGGAGATGATTAGTTCAGACCTCCATGGGGTTGAAGATCCCACACAATGGATGTTGAGACCCCAACAAGGGGAAGAGACAAGGCAGAGAATTTGTACCAAGGAAGAGCAAAAGAATCCACTAGAGGTAGTTGAGCAGACCTATACCTAGGGGGGTTGAGCCCTCTCCATAGGACCATTGGCCTTGGAAGGCCCATGACATCTCCCAGGATGCCCATGATGTCACCCAACAATATGGAAGTTTTTGGGAGGCATTTTTGGCACGTATGGCACATGTGGCAGCTTGGAGAAGCCCAAGGAAGGATAAATTTTTGCTCCAGGAGGTTGCATTTTCTCTAAAAGGGGATAACGTCACACTAGAAAGGGGATGACGTCTCACTATTGCTTGATTAGGGTTTTATTTTAAACATTTAATGTAAAACAATATGATTTTGGTATTTTGGCCTTATTGGCCTTTTAATGACCTAAAATGTAATTTAGGTCATTGGTATACTATATATTGAGGGTTTTTACCTTCATATTATCATCATCTTTCACTCACACATTAGTGAGTTCTGAAATTTGCGCCATTCTTAGGGTTATTGGCTGAAATTTTGAGGCGCTCTTGTTGAAGGAAGACTTTCTTTGCATTTTTGGCATTTCTCTTGGTGGAGGGTATTACAACTAGGGTTTTGCTATATGATTTCTTGGTTAAATGTAAGTGAATTTCTGCAAAACTTCTTGATTGAATGGTTGTAGTGTTGTTTTCTTGCATTTATTATTATGACTTGTTGAATTAAACCCTAGGTGACAAGCACATAATAAAGGTCCCTGTCTCATGTCCCTATCAAGATTTTAAGCCATTTTATTTGCTGAAGTAAGATAGAGCCTTTCCATAGCAACACTCTATTATTTTCTTCTAACATAGCCATTTTACTCTTATCGAGTTAAGAAGGAGAAAAACGCACCAAGGGATAGGGTAGCCTACACCTGGTGAGTCATTTTTCCCTAGGGCTTGTCTAGTGAAGCCTTGCTTTAGCAACACATCACTCACAAACTCTATTGTCTTAGATCAATCTTTTTTTCAGCTAGCCATTTTTTTCCATTGAGCTAAAGAAGGAGGAGACAGCACTGAGGCCTACGGTTTCTACACCAAAGTGAGCCTCTCTCCCCTAGGGTTTCGTAGTTGTGGCCTTGCTTTAGCAACACCTCAACACTTTACCGTCTTGTCTTTGGTATTTAATATCACTTAGTCCTTCAGCCTTTGCGTCATCTCTTTGACTCTGTATACCCTAGTAACGCACTGATCTAAGGCCTTGTGTGTTGAATAAATTGATTATACAAACAACCAAATACTTTGGACAATCTCTAACTCTTACTAACCCTAGCCTAGACTAATTTTACTAACCCTAGTGTTTTCGTCGCCTTCGTTTGCTATAAACCCCTTTGTGTAGCTTACATTTTACTTCTAAAGCAATTGGATGATTGGTTAAGGCATTGTTCATGAAGTGTTGATATTGTTATATTGAATGCCAAAGTTTCTTTAGCATTTATTGTGAAGTAATATTGTGTAATGATTGCTATTGTATAAATATTGTTTTACTTCATCAATATTATTGCTCAATTGCTTATTATCAGAAATTCATTAGATATATGAAGTACTTGTTATCACCCTATAATTTATAGGATCAACTGGTGACTGGAATGTTATCTCTCTAGTGTTTTTTGTTTTTCAAATGATTTTTCATTCTGCAAATAATCTGAGAAAAGAAAGAAAAAGAAAAAGAAAAAAGAAACGAAAGAAAAAGAAAAAAAAAAATAAATAAATAAAGAAAAAGAAAAGAAGGAAAAAGAAAAAGAAAAGAGGGAATAAAAGAATTTAAATACGAGCCCCATGCAATAACAGTGACTTGGTCCATACCTTTCAAGCATGGCCAAGTTCTTTTAAATTGATGTTGATAGGAATAGTGAATAAACTTGGCTAAACTGTTTAATCTTAGCCAAGTGATCTAGGTTAGTTAGTGAATAAATCTGGCCAGACTATCTAATATTGGTCAGGTAGCCCTAGGATAGAGTAAGTTCTTAGCCCAACAGTTTAATCTGGGCTAAATGTCATAGGAAGTTAGGTTAGAACATAGGGTAGTTTGCTTAATTTAAATAAAACCAGCTCGATGATCAATGTTGGACCATGTTTCAGATGCTCGAAAAGTTGTTTGCCTAACCCCTTGGTGATGTAAAGATGTAAAAGATTGGGAAAAACCCATGATATGCTCTTATCCTAAGTTTTTCAGGGCGCATAAACTTTCGCGCCCACCTTTATGCAACACTCATGTATCAACGACGCAGATGATCACGCCTATATCTACGATGGACAAATGTTTTCGGACCCCCCGACCTTTCTACCTTTCACGGAGTGGGGGGGGGGGTCCGGAATCGCTAATAATGCATGTGTGCATCTAGACAGCCCAAGTTTTGACGCTCAGATCTACGGTCTGTATTGGATTCCGAACCCCCCGGTCCATTTTGCATTTAATGGAGGGGGGGGGGTCTGAAATGTGTGTTAAATAGCGTGCACAGATCTGCGGTCAAAAGGAAAGAGAGCAGATCGATGGCCCAAGGTATTTTTCGGACCCCCCTCACTCTTCATTCCTTCAGCATTTATCCACTCATCACACCAGATAATTTACCTCGTTTTCTTCTCCATTACAGTCAATTTCCCCCATCTACATTCGTCCCCAGTAACATTGTTTTATTTGCAGCTATTGTTATAGTAATGGCGCCAAAATCAAAACGAATAGAAGGAGAGGAGAATCCGTTTCTCCCGCCTTCTGTCAATCTCGACAGGATTCCATTGGTCGACAAAGACTACTTAATCGCAAACACTAAGTGCGATTTCGAATTCGCAGACCTTCAATCATGGCTTAAAGAAGTCTTCCTGGACCAGGGTGATGAAATTGGACTCTGCGAGTCCAACCTACCCCTGTATCTCTTCCCCCAGATTCACCATTTCCCAGAGTTCGCCCTTAAGTTCCAAGCCCACTATATTCCCGAGCAAAGAGCCATCGTATCCTCCTTCGGGGAAGTTATTTTCCTCATCATGCCAGAAACCATCGACTAAATGATGCAAATATCCCGAGCCGACTTCGCATCACCTTTTAACCTTGAAATCCTTACAGAGTTATACTAGAAGATGACGTTTCCTCAAAGAGCTCAAATATTTGAGCTTTTTCTTCCACAGTTCACTCAAATCCCCCTTATCCTTCCTCCATGTTCTCAACCGAAGGAAACCAAGTTATCACGTCCCTATGCACCTTGTTAGGTTATTATTCAGATCAATGGGTGGATGAACCCATTATGGGATTTTTGTCTATTTTCTCCATCGATGAGAAGCCCACGACACAGTTCGACTTCAGCACGTTCCTGGCGAACAACATTCACGAGCAATTCGTCAATTTTTCCACAGAAGGCATGTTCTAATATTCTTCAATACTGGCATACCTGTTCGTTTTCTTCCAAGTGGACAAATTTGGTTTTTCTATGCAGAAGATGGACGGAGATGGCAAACCCCAGGCAGTAACTGCATGGACTTCCCTGCTCATACATAACTCCACGTAATTTAGTTTCAAGCAGTTCATCGATCAATTCTACCACCCAGTGGTGATTATGCTCAGCGGTAGACCCGAACCCAGGATTAATGACGAAGTTCAGAGGATCCTACATATCTCGGATCATACAAATACTGGTGATTGGTACCTGTACCAAAATCACACTGAGATCAGAGTCTATGGGTGTGAGTTAGCCCCATATAAATTGCCCAAATACTTACCTGTCAGAATTTTTTCTCTGGAATACATAAGGCAGATGATAAACTCGGATGATATTCATTTTGTGTCTTTAAAGAAAAAGCAACAACTCAGAATCAAAGGGAAGATTGGGTCTTTCATCTGCAACAATCGAGGTGTCGGGGAGGAAGAAAACAGGCTGCTGAAGGAAATGAAATTCTTCATGAGTTTCACATGGCACTACGATCTATGTGGGATCATTTCAGAGATGAGGATAAAAAACAAGAATATCCCATATGTCCACGAATCTAGGCCTGAGGTAGAGAAATTTGCAAACCAGACAAGATGGGAACCAAACACTTTGGTTGAAACAGAACAACGGGACCCCCCAGTCACTGTATCACAGATAACCACACCAGAGGCTACGAAGGAGAAAAGGCTTAGGCAGGATCTGTCACCTCCTGTCACTGAAGTGTCATTAGAAGAATTCTGACTGCATACAAAGAGGCCAAAAACCAGTCCAGCTCCTGACCCGGCTGGAGAAAAGGAAATTCCATCCACTACAATGATAGAGGTTGATCGGTTGCTCCTCAACACAAGCAGAAAGCAGATTATAACCATTGTGTTACCAAATAAGACTACAGATACTCCACCAATCAACCAGCCAGGCAAGACAGGACCAAAGCTGAGCATCTTTGAGAAATATGACTTGATCAAGAAAAAGAATCAAACTCTGACCAACAACACATATGCCCAATTCTGGAAGCAGACGTTGACTGCACAACACGGGCTGCTATCTGTGTTCAACACGGAGAAGGGCAGAATGCACATGGTATTTCTCCAAGAACAGGTGCCAGACCCAAAGGTAATCACCGACTATAAAAGGGCAACCTTTGAATTCCAGACCAAAGAGGTGCATCCTGTCGATCAAATGGATCTGCACAGGCAAACTGGAGAAATGGTTTTCTCCACGTTGGCACATGCTTCCACTACTGCCTCCAGGTTGCAAGTGTCTTTGAACAATGTCTAGACACAGTTCAAGTTGGAGAAGATATCATCTTTTTCCAAGGACAACAGGATCAAGACATTGGAGGAACTGGTCCTCAAGATCAGGTACGATCCCTCGAATGTGAAAGCAGTCGAGGAGATGATCAAGAAAAAAAACGAAGACATAGCATCTTTGAGAAAACAATTGAAGCTGCCACCAACAGTAGACTCGCAAGAAAAGGAAATAGTAGAGACAGAAGGAGAAAAATATGAGATGCTTAAGTTAATCATGGAGCAGAATGCACAACTGAAGGAAATGGAAGCTGAGATAGAGAATCTAGTGAAAGAGAAAGAACAGTTGAAACCCATGGAAGTCATTCCATTGAGTGCAGTGCCACTCTCAATAGTGAGCACAACATCACTAGTAGAAGTCCCATTGACAAATCCACTGACGTCTCTGGAAAAGACGGTTGAATTGGCCAAATCTATGGAAGAGATGAACCTGCGGGAGACAAAGATTAGCAGGCTCAAAAAGGAGATTGAGAACCTTCAGGAACTCAAATCTTCTTATCAGACCAGTTTCTCCAAGGAAAAACAGGTGTCAAACCAACTCAAACAAGAGTTACAACAGCTCTGGAAGCAAACAGTGGCAGGTAAAACGTTGGCTGAAGTCAAAGAAAGTGTCTAGATAGACATCACCAAGTCTATGAACGAGATATGGCCAATGATACAGATTATGTTTGAGCAAAATGAATTGGTGCAGAGAAGCAAATGGGCCATCGAGAAGATCAGATCAGAATTGGGAGAGATGCCCACACAGGCTAATGAAATCATCAAGTTCCTAAATTCTAAAACTAGAGAGGAATTGGAAGAGTTGAGAATTGAGGATAGAATAGAGACCATCCTTGAGGTCAAGAACGTCTTGAACAAGAGAGGACTGATGCTACAACTGGAAGAAAAGGTTCAGGCCATGGACCAAGGGGTACAAAGGTTTTTCAGCAATATTGAGGCTCTACAGAAGAAAGGTCTTCCTGGTTTGAAGGCGATAAATGACAAATTGATGAAGCTCCCAGATTACAAAAAGAGACTAGCCGATGTGGCTAAGGATAGTTCGAAATTTTCAGAGATTCAAGGTAGCATCACCAGCAAGGAATTCCTAGATGCACTTTAGTTGGACATCAGCATACAACATGAGATCCAGTACATCTTCATCACCAAGCCTACTTTTGCCAAGTACATAGAAATGGATGAAGTCTATCGAAGGTTACTCAAAGTCAGTGTTCCCAGTCATATTCGATGGGAAGAGATTTGTGAACTAATCGAGTAATCGATGAGCTATCACAGCCCATTCATCTATCCATTCAAACGAGGCCATGCAGGGGCCTCACCAATAGTTCACCTAGAAAACAGAATGCAGTTGCGACACATCATCAAACAGTTTCCTAGATTTCTGTAATTTGTTAAGTTAGTTAGGCTAAAAATAGATTTACCACATCATGATCTTTAATGACAGGATCGTTTGTAATTTTGGGATATAAATACTTCACTTTTCGAAGTATTGAGGGTTGATCTTTACACCCTGCGAGCTATCAGACTGTAATATCTTTCAAGAGATCTTCCATTAATACAAAGAGGCATTTTTACAGGATTCTTGCATGTATTCACTGGTGATGTTTTTCTTTCTAAGTTTAATGTTATTCTCGCTTAGTTATCACACTGTTTGCTAAATCAAATCTTTGAAAGTAATGAATGTTGCAGGAATTATCTTTGTATACCCTATTTCTCACTTTGAAAGATTTTAGTGTTTCATCTTCTGATTTTATGATAAAGAAATTCTTAACTGCTTCTTTGTTGTAATTGACATTCTCACCTTTTCTACTATTTCCACATTTATGCCACTAAAATAATCCAGGGATTACATTATCTCGCCCTGTGAAAGGTTCCTTTGTTTTCTGGTTTAGATTTTTATTTTCATGGTATAGACCCCATAGCCCAATGGATGTGCAAACTATCTCAGCCAACCCGACAAACACTACAACAACAAAACCAACATATTTTATTTACCTAGCCTAATATTTTAATTTTGAAACATATCTAAATCATATAGAGAGATCCCTCTCTGAAGTTGGTAGGGATAGATCCCAGCTTCGAAGTGGTTGGATAAAGTTACCTCCCATAGATTTCTTCTTTCCTGACAACCTCTAGGAAATTTACAGGGCGTTAACATAGTGGCGACTCCACTGGGGAACAAAACTGAACAAATTTTTAACCCTCGCATCTTATTTTCCCTAGAAGGAAAGTTTTCTTCTGAAATATTGCAAATCTGAGAAAGAAGTAATGTTTAGAGGTTGTTGAAAACTTGCACATATTATTTTCAGACTCGTAAAACTAAAAAAGTATATATATAAAAATAAAAAAGAAATTTGGCTCCCAAAAGAGCTTATACTCGATCTCACCCAGACCCAGAACTTGCGATAACAACAGATAATCTAGAACAGTTGCTCAGGAAAAAGACCATTGTTGAAGGTTCAGTAAGTCATAATCCCTTTCAGAAGTCCCCTTCTCTTCCAGAGGATCTTGTTGCCATTAAGGATCTTGACTTTGACGTCTTTTTTGAACAAAGCCTGTTCAGAACAAAATCTGACAGTTTTGTGGCTGAAACCGTCCTAGACCCAACCGTCTTGCAACCCCGGACTCCTGAAGTTCTATCTCCCACTGCTAAACCTCAAACCACTCACTATGTGCCAGCTAGCCCCTCCTCATCCTCATCTTCTGTCACCACTCCATCTATCATCCAGGTTATTGTCCCACCCCCTCCGCCTATCATGGCTGCTAGATATGCTCCCTTGGTCATGACCGCACCTCTCCATGCTATGCCCCAGGACTATAAAACAAGACTTCCACAGTTCAATGGAACAGGACCCTTGAGCGCACAACAACACATTGATAAAATGAATGATTATTTTGACCTGCAGGAAGTAGATGAGGCTGACATTCAAATGAGATTGTTTTCCCAGAGTTTGACAGGTGACGTTAAGAAATGGTATAAAGGTTTACGTGCTGCCTCAGTCCTTGACCTTACTGCGTTCCAAAGGATTTTTCTAGACAGATGGGAGGTAAAGAAAAACCCTCTCCAAATCTTTTCAGAATACGAAAACATCATAAGAAATCAAGGTGAGACAGTACAAGATTACTGCACCCGTTTCAATAACCTGTACAATGCAATTCCAGCCGATATTAAACCTCCACAAGGTTTAGCATTAATAAAATTCCCTGATGGTTTTGACGCCGATATGTCATATCAATTAAGGAAAAGAAACTCCACCACCCTGGAGGACATGCAGAAAAGTGCAATAAGTGTGGAGGCCAACCTGTTGGCAAAAAGGGCACGACAGAGGACAGAGAGGAGAGTCACAATCAAAGAGGAACCTTCCACATCAACTTCTGATTCTAAATTGGATTCCTTGGACAAAGAAATGGAAAGAATGATGGAGAGACTTACTATATCCGAAAGAAACCCTCCTAGAGAAAACCCACCAACTCCTCAAATTCAAAATCCTAACTTCAGAAGAAACCCTCCTCAAATCAGGCAGAGAGATCCTAGGGATCAAAGGGAACAGAGAGGTCATGATCAACAGATCAGACCTCCCCTACAAGAAAATTATGTTGATGAAGGACAGGAAGTAATTGAAGAACTGGAGGATACTCACATAAACCTCATGGGAATTCACGATAACGAAGCTATTTTCCTTACCCAGGAAGAGCAAGAACTTTTTCTTCTCAATCAAACAAAGGTAAGTGAAGAAGCTGAAGACGCCAAACAAAAGGCATTTGAAAATGCTATTTTGGAGGTACATCGGCAGTACAATCTGCAAAGTAAGAAGACAGACGAAATTTCTCCAAAAAGGTGACCGAAACGAAGAAGACAGTCGAGAGCCAAAAATCCTCTGAGCCTTCTGCCAAGAAGAGTCCTCAGAAAGGTAATGCTGAAGTTCCAGCGAAAAGAAACCTTACTATTTTGAAAAGATCATCGTAGTCTGAGGTTTCATCGACTAACCCACCAAATACTTCTGGCCAGAAGATTGTGGTGGACAAATCAGAATTGTTGACCCAAAGCAGAGCACCTACACCTTTCAACCTCGAAGGGGAATTAGCCAAAGTAAAAATTCCCATTCCCCTTTCCGAGTTGTTGAGCAAAGACGCTTACCGTTCACAGGTGATTAAAGCGCTGACCATTGAACCTGATATAGGCATGAAGGCCTTAATCGTTGGATCAACGAATCATTCAGATACTGTGAACCTTACAGATGACCAACCTGAACTCCTGTTCGGACCAGGAGTGGATGGTCAGACCGATAATGGTGTTGTCGCTCCTTTTTACATCAGTCTTAATATACACGAACTGATTCTTCATAATGCTATGTTAGATTCGAGTACTTCCCATAATCTGATGCCTAAAGAAGTGATGGAAAAACTGGGACTTGAGGTTACCAGACCTTACAAGGACTTACACTCATTTGACTCCAGTAAAGTTAGATGTATCGGTTTGATCAAGGATCTGTGTATCACACTGGTTCAGATTCCTGCAAAAAGCATGGTCATGGATGTTGTGGTTGCAGACATTCCCCCAAAGTATGGTATGTTGTTGTCCCGGTCTTGGGGGGGCAAGTTGAAAGGTACTTTGCAGTTTGATATGTCGTATGCCACTGTCCCATTTTTTGGTCAACAGAGAAGACTATACAAAGAAACACTGATGAAGTACATGGTTAGCAGCCAAGAAAAACCACATAACTATCCTCTGTACTCTGCACATTCTGACCTGGAATCCTTCATCCTATACAACGATGGCGATATGGGAGAACAAATCATTCAGCTGGAAGAAGATACATCTGGTCCGGACGAAGGCCAAGAAATCGTTGAGGCAGAAAGAAAGAAAAATGTGATAACTGAAGAATTGCCAGCGGATTTCTAGAGCATGGACTTTGATGGAGCTGTAAGCAAAGAAGGAGTTGGAGCAGGAGTTTGGTTGCACAATCAAAGATCCAGGTATTCGGAAAACCATTCTTACAAATTAAATTTTCAATGCACTAACAATATTGTCGAGTATGAAGCCTTGATGCTCGGCCTGAAACTTCTAAAGAAGGTTGGTGCCAAACAAATTATGGTAAGAGGTGATTCCGAATTAATAATCAAGAAAACTAAAGGTGATTATACAAAAAAACACCCCCATCTTAGAGCTTATAAGAATTTTGTTCTGTATGCCCTTAAATGTTTCACTGAAGTTGATTTGCAGGTGATGCCTAGGGGACAGAATATTTTGGCAGACGGGTTAGCTACGTTAGCAGCCACATGCAAGATACCTTTTCGATCCACTCGCCCATACATGGTGGAGGTGAAATGCAGACCAAATGTTCCAGACAACATCAGATATTGGCAAGTATTTGGTAATGATGATCAAATTGAAGATTTTCTGCAGTATAAAAATGATTTCGAGTGTACAAACATAGACTTAGAAAATGAAGATGAAAATGTAAAAAGATCTGATTTAGGAAATGATAGTGTAAATAAGATAGATTCAAGAGAGTTAGGTGATGATGAGATAGAAGCTGATGTTTTGCATTTGAAAAGTAATGTTTTACCTACGGGTTTAGTTCTTTTAGATGACTTATTTGATTTTAATGATGTAGCTAAAAAAATGAAAATTGAAGCCAGTGGCCAAGAAGTAGAAGATTGTAATATAGGGAAAAAAGAGAAACCCAGGATGGTGAAACTTTCCAAATCATTACCCCTTGAGCAGAAACTCAAATACATTGATCTTTTCAAGGAATATTTAGACATATTTGCCCGGGGTTACGAGGACTTGAAAGCTTATGACACTAGCATCATACAACATAGGATTCCAATAAAAGAAGACCAAAACCCTTTCAGACAGAAACTTAGGAGAATCAATCCCAAGCTACTTCCCCTGATAGAAAAATAAATCAAAAAAATGTACGATGCTAAAATCATAGTCCCATTACGGTTTTCCAAATGGGTTTCAAATTTGGTCCCAACACGAAAGAAATCCGGAGAAATCAGGCTTTGCATCGATTTTCGAAATCTGAATAAGGTCTCTCTGAAGGAACATTACCCACTACCAAAAATGGACCACATATTACAAAGGGTAGTCGGATCCAGTCGAATCTCTTTACTGGATGGGTTCTCGGGTTATAATCAGGTCCTCGTTCACCTAGATGACCAAGACAAAATCGCTTTCACAACACCATGGGGTAATTTCATGTATGTGAAAATGCCTTTCGGGTTGATGAATGCAGGGACCACTTTATAAAGGGCTATGGACATCACTTTTGTGGAAGAACTCGGCAAATTTATTGTCATCTATCTAGACGATGTAACTTTGTTTTCCCAATCTGACAACGAGCACTTACGACATCTCAAATGAATTTTTGAGAAATGCACGAAATTTGGGATTTCTTTAAATCCTAAGAAGAGCCTTTTCGGATTAGAGGAAGGTAAAATGCTAGGGCACATAATCTCCAAGGATGGAATTAAAATAGACCCCAGCAGAATCGAGGCCATTCAGAAATTAGAACACCCAAGAAATATCAAAGAGTTACAGTCTTCTTTTGGAAAAATAAAATTTCTGCGAAGATTCATACCCAACCTGGTTGAGCTTCTCAGAAACATCACAAACATGTTAAAAAAGGACACAAAAATAAAATGGGACACCGAGTCCAGGCAATCTTTTGAACAAGTCAAACGCGCACTCACGCAGGCTCCAGTCTTGATCAGTCCCGACTTCACCAAAGATTTTTATATTTTTTCTTTCGCCTCTGAACATACCATTGAAGCAGTATTACTGCAGAAAAACAGTGAAGGGTATGAATAGCCCATAGCCTTTTTCAGTAAAGATTTAAGAGATGTTGCTTTGAATTATAAAATAATGGAGAAACAAGCTTTTGCCTTGGTGAAAGCCATAAAATATTTTAGAGTATACATTCTCCATTCCCACACCATTGCATATGCTCCGAATGTGGTAGTAAAAGACATTTTAACCCAAGACAATCCGGACGGCCGAAGAGGAAAATGGTTTGCTATCATTCTAGAGTATGACATAGAGATTAAGCCTACTAAACTAATTAAAGGACAAAGACTAGCAAAGTTAATGGCTGAATCAAATTTCCATGCTCTTGGCATTAATTTCTTAGTTGCAGAAGATGAACAGGGTGAGAAGGCGACTCCAAGCATGAGAGAGGTATTTCTCAACTCTCCATGGTACGCAGACCTGATATTTTTTTTGCATAATTTACAAGATCCCCCTGGTCTGACCAAGACTAAAGCTAGGTTTTTTAAATTTAAATCATTAAAATTCAGTATTATAGAAGGCAATCTGTATTGGAAATATCCTGGAGGTATTTTGTTAAATTGTCTATTGAAGGATGAAGCTGACAAAGTACCGCAGGATTTTCATGCAGGAGACTTTGGTGGTCATCTGAACTAGAAGGCCACAGCAAACAAAATCCTCAGAGATGGATTCTATTGGCCAACTCTATTCGTCGATGTGCATCATAAAGTGACTTCGTGTCATCAATGTCAGTTGTTTGAAGGCAAAAGGAAACTTCTTCCTCTACCCCTGAAACTGATCTCCGTTGAAGCCCCTTTCCAACAATGGGGATTAGACTTCATCGGAGAAATACATCCTCCTTCTTCGGGCAAGCACAGGTGGATTCTTACAGCCACAGATTATTTTGCAAAATGGATTGAAGCAATACCAAGCAGGCAAGCCATTGATTCTGTCATTATTAAATTTCTTGAAAATAATATCTTGTCTCGTTTTGGATGTCCTAGAAAAATTATAACTGACAATGCAGTTGCTTTTCGATCTAAGAAACTCATAGATTTATGCAACCAGTATCATATTGGTTTGGGTCATTCCACATCTTACTACCCTCAGGGAAATGGGCTGGCAGAATCATCAAATAAAACCCTGGTAAACATTATCAAGAAAACTTTGCAAGAAAACAAGAAGTCGTGGCATAACAAGTTGGTTTTCGCACTATGGGCAGACAGACTGACCAGCAAAAGGTCAATTGGTATGTCACCATATCAGCTGGTCTACGACACAGAAGCAGTTTTTCCCACTTCCTTAGGAGTTCCTGTCATGAAATTACTGCAAGACATACAAGCCAAGCCGAATGACTCTAAAAGAAGGATCAACCAGATGATCCATTTGTAGCAGTCCAGGGAAGAAGTATACAACAAGACTCAGGTAGTCCAAGAAAGCATTGAGAATATTTTTGACAAAAGAACCAAGGAAGATGATTTTGAGCTAGGAGATTTGGTGCTGAGATGGGATTCCCGAAATGAAGACAAGGGAAAGCATGGCAAATTTGATAGTTTGTGGAAATAACACTTTCTTGCTAAACAATAGTGATGGGACAGATCTGCCAGGAGGACCTGTAAATGGCAGAATGTTGAAGCATTATTCACCACCTCAGTAGAGACCTGAAGTCACACTTTGCATTGTACAAACCATTTTTTATTTTGCTTGCGAGTTTCTGAGTGAATAACTTTGGTCTGTTGGTTGAAGCCTGAAGAGAAGGTCCTAAGCCGCTGACCACTGTTTTCTATTTTTCAAAAATAAAACCAATCAAGCGACGAAGGCAACTAGGGAGGAAGTTTCAGAACATCAGGAATCAGGATTCTTGGCACTTCACAAGGAGAGTACCATCCCCAGGTGGAGCCGTTGTTATCACCCTATAATTTATAGGATCAACTGGTGACTGGAATGTTATCTCTCTAGTTTTGTTTGTTTGTCAAATGATTTTTCATTCTGCAAATAATTTTAGAAAAGAAAGAAAAAGAAAAAGAAAAAAGAAAAGAAAGAAAAAGAAAAAGGAAAAAGAAAAAGAAAAGAGGGCATAAAAGAATTTAAATAAGAGCCCCGTGCAATAACAGTGACTTGGTCCATACCTTTCAAGCATGGCCAAGTTCTTTTAAATTGATGTTGATAGGAATAGTGAATAAGCTTGGCTAAATTGTTTAATCTTAGCCAAGTGATCTAGGTTAGTTAGTGAATCAATCTAGCCAAACTGTCTAATATTGGTCAGGTAGCCCCAGGATAGAGTAAGTTCTTATCCCAACAGTTTAATTTGGGCTAAATGTCATAGGAAGTTAGGTTAGAACATAGGGTAGTTTGTTTAATTTAAATAAAACCAGCTCAATGATCAATGTTGGACCATGTTTCGGATGCTCGAAAAGTTGTTTGCCTAACCCCTTGGTGATGTAAAGATGTAAAAGCTTGGGAAAAACCCATGATATGCTCTTATCCTAAGTTTTTCAGGGCACATGAACTTTTGTGCCCACATTTATGCAACGCTCATGTATCAACGGCCCATATGATCGTGCCTAGATCTACGGTGGACAAATTTTTCCAGACCCCCCCCAACCGTTCTACCTTTAATGGAGGGGGAGGGGGGTTCCGGAATCGCTGATAATTCATGCGCGCATCTGGATGGCCCAATTTTTGACGATCAGATCTACGGTCTGTATTAGATTCCGGACCCCCCCGTCCGTTCTGCATTTAATGGGGGGGGGTCTCCAGAATGTGTGTTAAAGAGCGTGCACAGATATGTGGTCAAAAGGAAAGCACACAGATCAATGGCCCAAGGTATTTTTCGGACCCCCCCGACTGATCTACCTTTAACGGTTGAGGGGGGGGGTCTGGAATGGAATCTTACTCTGGCGGGCCCCCTATCAATACGTGGCATAAATCTACTGGTCCCGAGTCCCACCACCTCCTACTGTCTGACATACCTCGTCACCTCATGACATCATCATCCACCTTTCCAAAAGATTCACATCCCATAACTCCATCATTCCTTCTCCCTCATTCACTCGTGGAAAGTCCCCTCACCATGATTTTTTCCCCCAATCGATAACCGCCACATCGCCCATCTGTATCCCTCAGTCATTGTCACCTGTCATCTCACATTCTAAATGACCTGTTGGCCATTTATTACTGGATAACTTATCCATTAACCAGCTGACCTGTCCCCTGCGCCCAACGGATACCCGTTTACTCAAAATTACCCTCACTCTTCATTCCTTCACCATTTATCCACTCATCGCACCAAATAATTTACCCCGTTTTATTCTCCATTACAGTCAGTCACCCCCATCTATAGTAGTCCCCGCTAACATTGTTTTATTTGAAGGTATTGTTACAGTAAAGGTGCCAAAATCAAAACGAACAGAAACAGAGGCGAATCTGTTTCTCCCGCCTCCTGTCGATCTCGACGGGATTCCACTGGCCAACACAGACTACTTAATCGTAGACACTAAGTGGGATTTTGACTTCCCAGACCTTCAATCATGACTTAAAGAAGTATTCCTGCACCAGAGTGACGAAATTGGACTCTGGGAGTCCAACCTACCCCTGTATCTCTTCCCCTAGATTCACCATTTCCCAGAGTTCACCCTTAGGTGCCAAGCCCACTATATTCCCAAGCAAAGAGCCATCATATCCTCCTCCGGGGAAGTTATTTTCCTCATCACGCCAGAAAGCATCGACCAAATGATGCAAATATCCCGAGCCGACTCTGCATCACCTTTTAACCTTGAAATCCTTACAGAGTTATACCAGAAGATGATGTTTCCTCAAAGAGCTCAAATATTTGAGCTTTTTCTTCCACAATCCGCTCAGCTCCCCGCTACAAGTCCCCCTTATCCTTCCTCCATGTTCTCAACCAAAGGAAACCAGGTTATCACATCCATATGCGCCTTGTTAGGTTATTATTCAGATCAGTGGATGGATGAACCCATTCTAGGGTTTTTGTCTATTTTCTCCACCGATGAGAAGCCCACTACATAGTTTGACTTCAGCACATTCCTGGCGAACAACATTCATGAGAAATTCATCAATTTCGCCACAGAAGGCATGTTCAGGTATTCTTCAATAATGGCATACTTGTTCATTTTCTTCCAAGTGGACAAATTTTATTTTTCTATGCAGAAGATGGACGGAGATGGAAGACCCCAGGCAGTAACCACATGGACTTCCCTGCTCAGACATAACTCCACAGAATTCAGTTTCAAGCAGTTCATCGATCAATTCTACCACCCAGTGGTGAGTATGCTCAGCGGCAGACCCGAACCCAAGATTAATGACGAATTTCAGAGGATCCTACATCTCTCGGATCATACAAAGACTGGTGATTGGTACCTGTACCAAAATCACACTGAGATCAGAGTCTATGGGTGCGAGTTGGCCCCATATAAACTGCAAAAATACTTACCTGTCATAATTTTTTCTCTGGAATACATAAGGCAGATGATAAACTTAGATGATATTCATTTTGTGTCTTTAAATAAAATGCAACAACTCAGAATCAAAGGGAAGATTGGGTATTTCATCTGCAACAATCGAGGCATCGGGGAGGAAGCAGACAGGCTGCTAAAGGAAATGAAATTCTTCATGAGTTTCACATGGCACTACGATCCGTGCAGAATCATTTCAGAGATGAGGATAAAAAACAAGAATATCCCGTATGTCCACGAATCTAGGCCTGAGGTAGAGAAATTTGCAAACCAGATAGGATGGGAACCAAACACTTTGGTTCAAATAGAACAACAAGACCCCTGGTCACTGTATCATAGACAACCACACCATAGGCTCCGAAGGAGAAAAGGCCTAGGTAGGATCTGTCACCTCCTGACACTGAAGTGTCATTAGAGGAAATCTGACTACATACCAAGAGGCCAAAAACCAGTCTAGCTCTTGACCCGGCTGGAGAAAAGGAAATTCCATCCACTACAGTGACAGAGGTTTATCGGTCGCTCCTCAACACAAGTAGCAAGCAGATTATAACCACTGTGTTACCAAAGAAGACTACAGATACTCCACCAATCAACCAGCCAGGCAAGACAGGACCAAAGCTGAGCATCTTTGAGAAATATGACTTGATCAAGAAAAAGAATCAAACTCTGACCAATAGCACATATGCCCAATTCTGGAAGCAGACGTCGACTGCACAACACAGGATACTATCTGCGTTCGACATGGAGAAGGGCAGAATGCACATGGAATTTCTCCAAGAATAGGTTCCAAACCCAAAGGTAATCACCGACTATAAAAGGGCAACCTTTGAATTCCAAACCAAAGACGTGCATCCTGTCGATCAAATGGATCTGCACAGGCAAACTGGAGAAATGGTTTTCTCCACGTTGGCACATGCTTCCACTACTGCCTCTAGGTTGCCAGTGTCTCTGAACAATGTCTAGACACAGTTAAAGTTGGAGAAGATATCATCCTTTGCCAAGGACAACAGGATGAAGACATTGGAGGAACTAGTCCTCAAGATCGGGTATGATCCCTCAAATGTGAAAGCATTCGAGGAGATGATCAAGAATAAAAATGCAGACATAGCGTCTTTGAGAAAAAAATTGAAGCTGCCACCAACAGTAGACTCACATGCAAAGGAAATAGCAGAGACAGAAGGAGAAAAAGATGAGATGCTTAAGTTAATCATGGAGCAGAATGCACAACTGAAGGAAATGGAAGCTGACATGGAGAAGCTAGTGAAAGAGAAATAATAGTTGAAACCCATGGAAGTCATTCCATTGAGTGCAGTTCCACTCTTAGGAGTGAGCACAACATCACTAGCAGAAGTCCCATCGGTGAATCCACTGACGTCTCTGGAAAAGACTGTTGAATTGGCTAAATCTATGGAAGAGATGAACCTGTAGGAGACAGAGATTAGCAGACTCAAAAAGGAGATTGAGAACCTTCAGGAAATCAAATCTTCTTATCAGACCAATTTCTCCAAGGAAAACCAGGTGTCAGACCAACTCAAACAAGAGTTACAACAGCTCCGGAAGCAAATAGTGGCAGGTAAAATGTTGGCCGAAGTCAAAGAAAGTGTCTGGACAAACATCACCAAGTCTATGAATGAGATATGGCCAATGATACAGATTATGTTTGAGAAAAATGAATTGGTGCAGAGAAGCAAACAAGCCATTGAGAAGATCAAATCAGAATTGGGAGAGATGCCCACACAGGCTAATGAAATCATCAAGTTCCTAAATTCTAAAACCAGAGAGGAATTGGAAGAGCTAAGAATTGAGGATAGAACAGAGACCATCCTTGAGGTCAAGAGAGTCTTGACCAAGAGAGGACTGATGCTACAACTGGAAGAAAAGGTTCAGGCCATGGACCAAGAGGTACAAAGGTTTTTCAGCAAGATTGAGGCTCTACAGAAGAAAGGTCTTCCTAGTTTGAAGGTGATAAATGACAAATTGATGACGCTCCCAAATTACAAAAAGAGACTAGTTGATGTGGCTAAGGATAGTTCGAAATTTTCAGGGATTCAAGACAGCATCACCGGCAAGGCATTCCTAGATGCACTTCAGTTGGACATCAACATACAACATGAGATCCGGTACATCTTCATCACCAAGCCTACTTTTACCAAGTACATAGAAATGGATGAAGTCTATCGAAGGTTACTCAAAGTCAGCATTCCCAGTCATCTTCGATGGGAAGAGCTTTGTGACCTAATCGAGTAATCGATGAGCTTTCCCAACCCAGTCAGCTATCTAGTTAGACGAGGTCGTGCAGGGGGCTCACCAACGGTTCACCCAGAAAACAGCATGCAGTTGCGACACATCATCAAATAGCTTCCTAGATTTCTGTAATTTGTTAAGTTAGTTAGGCTAAAAATAGATTTACCACGTCCTGATCTTTAATGACAGGATCATTTGTAATTTTGGGTTATAAATACTTCACTTTTCGAAGTATTGAGGGTTGATCTTTACGCCCTGCGAGCTATCATACTGTAATATCTTTCAAGAGATCTTCCATTAATACAAAGAGGCATTTTTACAGGATTCTTGTGTGTATTCACTGGTGATGTTTTTCTTTCTAAGTTTAATGTTATTCTCTCTTAGTTATCACACTATTTTCTAAATATAATCTTTGAAAGTAATGAATGTTGCATGATTTATCTTTGTATACCATGTTTCTCACTTTGAAAGATTTTAGTGTTTCATCTTCTGATTTTATGATAAAGAAATTCTTAACTGCTTCTTTGTTGTAATTGGCATTCTCACCTTTTCTACTATTTCCACATTTATGCCGCTAAAAGAATCCAGCGATTACATTATCTTGCCCTGTGAAAGGTTCCTTTGTTTTCTGGTTTAGATTTTTATTTTCATGGTACAGACCCCATAGCCCAATGAATCTGTAAACTATCTCAGCCAACCCGACAAACACTACAACAACAAAACCAACATATTTTATTTACCTAGCCTAATATTTTAAATTTGAAACATATCTAAGTCATATAGAGAGATCCCTCTCTAAAGTTGGTAGGGCTAGATCCCAGCTTCGAAGTGGTTGGATAAAGTTACCTCCCATAGATTTCTTCTTTCCTAACAACCTCTAGGAAATTTACAGGGCTTTAACAGTACTAACCAGCAAGCAAGCTTGAACATATAGTTTCATTGTTTCTTTGTCTCGGGCAGGTACTCTTATTGGTTATTACTTCCGATTATCTTTCATCTTTATTGGATATAAGACAAACTTTCTTCTCATCGGTGACTTGTGAGGGGGGAAATTACCTTTTATCTCTTAACCCTTTTTCCTTCTCAAAACCCTAGGTCACCGAGGACGTCTCCCTTGGGCCTTACCTCCCTAAACAGAAAGAACCTTCCCATTGAGGTTGTTGGAGCCGCCCTTGTTTTATTTTTACCCTTGACAATTCTAAATTTTTGATACTTGAAATCTAAAGATGGTCTTTTGATTGTTTCCCCCGAGACTTTGAAAACTCTGCAACCTTATTACATAGTCAGTGATGCTTTTCCACTCTCGAAACAAATCTACTTTCGTAAGAATGTCGCTCTCTTTGTTTTACTTCGGGATCTCATAGGTCGGATACTTTAACCCGTGAATTCACATGTCCCGAGTCATGAAACGGCGAAGTCATTTTAAATTTTCACTCAAGACAGGAACCAGGGTAAAGTCTTTTAACTCAGTGATTAGACGTTGTCGGGGTTTCGCGCCTCGGCGTTCGCCAAGTTCGAATTTTTATTTATGCAGATGCGAGAGTCGAGAACACGAGGTTCTTTCAGGCTAACCCTGGTCAAGGATTATAGGCAAAAAGGCTAACCATGGTTAAAATCTGTTCTCAGCGTTTCGCCACTCGGCACTATCTTTTAGAAAGTTACGGTGTCAAAAACCCCGACTCAAGAAGTCGCGACGAAATTATAGCATGATTAATTAATCACCTAATCTAAGATTTTCTTTCCCTTAATTGAGTCTTAATTATCGGCATCTCGCAGTTTCGCGACTCGGCATACTAATCTGCCAGAAACTTGTCTTCGAAGTTTCGAGTCGCGATATGGCGAATAAATTGATTATGAAATTAATGATGCTCCAAATCGCGATTACTGTTAATTAAGCCAAAATTGGTCTGCACAGTCTCGCGAGTTGAAAACTCAAAATGTTAAAAGGAAATCCACGATGCAACGAACAGCGAGAAAGTTATTAACGTTGCTAAGTTTTGATATTTTAAAATAAAGAAAGATATGTCCCGCGCATCAAGGCTTGCACGTTTCCCGAGGTAGCTATTTTCTCTCCATACTCCGACTGACTGTCAAACCACCAAAATTTGTGACATTAATGGGAAGATAAGGTAAATATATGTGTAAGATCGGATTTTTACGGCATAAGTTTATTTCGAATTTCGAATTGACAGACTTGTTTTGAAAGGTACCATTTTTTCAAATATATGCAAGAGCTTTGTTTCATTATGCATTTTTCATAGCACGCGGAGCTCATCGTTTCTGAGTTAACTACTTTCTGCATGTATACGCAGTTCTATCGAAGGAGAGATAAAACGTAAACTGCGGCCATGGCTCCGTGGAAAGAAGCAAAGGCGAATGTCGAAGTCGCAGGACTGGGCTCAGACAATGTCGCTGATACTTCACCCCGAAGTGTCGAATCGATCCTCGACTGGTCGTTTATGTCAAATGTTCTGCAAGCAGAATTGGTAGATTACTCAGACGACTCCGACGACATTGAAAGGGATGATCTACACACCAAGTACAAGATAATCGTCCAATCTGGGATGCACAGAGTAGCAACCAGGCCACGGTTGCTTCCATATTACGACATGATCTGGTGGGCGTTGGACCACATAGACTTACCTACCAGGACGATCATGAACAACCAGGGAGTTACTGTTGGTACTTTTAGGCCCGAGCATATACAAACCATGTACAAGCTACCTTCTATGTCTGAATATACATATGGTGCTGAGTTCCTGGAGGAATTCAAAGAGAAAGAGTGCACCCAGTACAACAAAACCATGCCCGTTTTGATCAAAGATTGGGTTTCACGCTCCGTGAAATTCAGAGCAAATGACCAGGGCGTTTATTCTATCGCTTCTTTGGAGACATAGTATAAATATGTGGCCATGATGACATGCCGGCTATTTGGGAGAGAAGACACATCGCATTTCTACATCGCGTGGGTGCCTCTCATGTTTCGGGTCGCAGAAGGTTGCTCGTTTAATTGGGCAAAGATGCTCTCAGACAGTTTGGCCAACAGGGTCACAGAGTATCGGGAGAAGAAGGCAAGTGGGAAACCATCCTCATTTTTCATGTCAGCATATATTATGGACACGGTATGTTCCATGACACCATTCCCCTTGATGAGTTGAGCTTGGAATCCAGCCCAAGAAAAACCCGTGCATGAGTATCATGACAAACTATGGGAGAATAAAGCAGAAAAGTTCACATATGAGATTTTTAACTGGGTGATGGTGCCCCTGCATATCGCCATTTTTGGGCACCCACCACCTCGTGTCTCGGACAACATTGCAACAGGTCTGAGTGGCATAGCGGATTGGTATCTGGAGGCAGAGTTTTCATATTTCAGAGTTTTCGGGGCTTCTGTTCACCCTCATGCACTGCCCTTGTTCATCCCCGACAAGCTAGCTTGTCGAGAGGTCGCCTGGCAAACGGTAATTGGAGGGGTGAGCAAAGAAATCAAGGGTTACTCAAAGCAGGTATGGCCTTCTTTTCCCATTCGGCTGAATTCCTATTCTTTATTAGATTTCGGGCATGCCAAAGCTGAGGCTGCCGCCCTGGAGGACCTAAGTTTGGTCTCCATCGAAGTGAAGAAACATGATCCACAGAGGGTTGTGAGCAACCATTTGGCTCATTGTGGGCTCAAGAGATTTGAGCATGAAAATTCACCATCGGACGACGTTTTCCGAGGGGTGAGATCTTATGAAGAAGTGCTAGCCCGGATCCAATCATTAGCACCCGAAGACATAGCATCTGTATTAAAATTCCAGGAAAATAGATGAAGATGTCTCCCCGCTGTGTTGGGAGGTTCGGCTACTTCCGAGACAAAACAGAAGGATGTTGAAGATTCTGAAGACGCAATTTCTAACCTTGGAAAACACCAGGAAGGGGAACAAATGAAGAATCTCGAAGCAGAAGTAAAAACTCCAGGCCCACCAAAGGAACAGAAGCCGGAGACTGAAACAGAGACCTTAGGTATGCCAAAGGAGCATAATACCGTCGGTACCCCAAGAGAATCGACAAAACAAATAGGAGAGCCCATCACCTCGGTCACACCCTTGCAGTCGGCATAGGGAAATGTCGGCGAGGGATGGATATTTAATGAAGAACTGAGGCCCATAAGAGCCGAGGAAATCCCTCCAAATGAGTTCTTTTTTTATAAAAAGAGGAAGGCGGTAGTGAAAAGAGAGTTCTATCAAGAAGGAGAGTCCACTGTGAAAAAATATAAAATCATGACCGATGGCAAAAATAAGAAAAATGACCAACTCGCCACTGAAATCGCGGGAATGCTGGGGGCATATGCTTCAGCAAATCAATTCTCAGTTGGACTTTTGAATAACCAACTAAAAAGGAAAAATTGCCTAATCAGGACCCTCAAGGCTAGATTGGCCACAGCCGCAGAGAATGCTAAAGGTCAGGCCAGCATGGAGATAGAACAGGCCAGAGTGGTCGACAAAAATGAAATAGAAATGCTCAAGACCAAGATTGAGAAAGCATAGTTGGTTGTCCAAGATGGTAGAGCGCAGGTGAGCCAACAGAGAAATCAGATTGAACAGTTGCAGGCTCGGGCAGAAATCGCTGAGAGCAGAGAAATAGACATCGGCATATTTAAATCCCAAGCCACCCGAGCCAGCGAGATTCGGAGAAAAATCTTTTCGGCACATCAGAATTTGCTTGCCAGGATAGGAGAGATCCGGGAGAACTGTCTGTTGATGAATCAGGTGTCCAAGAACCTGACTACCAGGGAAAGGGAGGCCGAAGTGGCTTGGGTCGCTTTCCAAGACGCGGTAATCGCCACAAATAACAGGGTTTCAACAGGCGCTCCTGGGCTTACCATCCCTGAACAGACCAGAGGCAATATTCTATTGAAAGATTGGGAGAATAACATTTCCCTGGCAAAGGAACAAGTCCAAAAGGTAACCCACTCTTTAGAAGAAGCTTTTAACTCCATAGATAGCGAGCTGTTGGATATTGACAGCCGAGGCGATGCAGAAGCATTGATGCAAATAAATGTGGAATAGATCTCACTCGATCTGAAGGAAAAGGATGAGAGAGATTCAGCCGAAATCTCTCAGATAGATACGGTGGACATGGCCAAAGTTTATAAGCACATGATCAAACCCAGCACACAGCTAAGTGC
Organism: Picea engelmannii; assembly: GCA_009831015.1. NCBI lineage: Eukaryota > Viridiplantae > Streptophyta > Pinopsida > Pinales > Pinaceae > Picea > Picea engelmannii. The sequence goes on from ML822387.1 coordinate 24,665, forward strand.
CCTCAACATTGTCGATGCACAAATGGGGGACAAGCTGCAGTAGTTAGCCCGAGAATGTTACTTCGCCGAGGCCAGCTGTCAAGCGGAACCTTCACAGCTCGTATCTCATTTTTTGGAAAGACGTATCACCTGCACCGAATCCGCGCGAAGACGAGCACCTGGCACCAAGTGAATATAGAGTAGGAGAAAGGGAGTGATTGTGCTCTTCTCGGTTGTAACCGAATTTGTGTAACCGTTGAGATTCTAACTGATCTGTAAAATTGTATAAATATATCACAGAAAGAAATAAACGGGGCTGGACCCTTTTTGTGTCGATTGTAATAGAGTTTTTGCATTCGAGAAGTTGATATAAGAAAATCTGGAGATTCTCGATTCTGTCAGGACTGTGTTACAAGTTTGTTTCTTCGTATTTCATGTTTCATTTCATTCTATTATTCATAATTGATGTGCTTCGTTATACTTTAGTACGACCACTACTATAAAGAAAGGATTTCGGTTTTCTGTAATTGTTTATTGTGTTTCCTCTGCACCAGCTATCAGTGGGTGTAAGACCAATCTGCACTTTCATAATTCTATATATATTCTTTTCTATGTCAGTTATTTCCTTACTAATTTCCTCTTCTGTTTATATGAGAGTTTTCTCTTTGACGGGAACCTTGCATTATATGCAGCTAAATGTTTTTTCTCCCACCTCCCTTTTATTAAAATATAATACAGTTACGGGAAAGAGCCTTCAATTTGCATTCCTATTTTATTCTTAAACCGTAAAATCCTCTTTTATTAGACCAAATCGAGACAGCATTTAATCTCTCTTTGAATCCTTTCCTACTCTTACTGTTCCTCCATGACTGTCCCTGCACAGACACAGCCTAATATCGAACCCGGACTATCGAACCAAACACATATTGCTTTAAACCTTTTTGACATAATCCTTAAAACTACTAATAACTGGGAAGAACTTGAACGTTCATGGGCAACCATTGAACAAGATATAACTACTCAGGAATAGTTGGAAGCTAGACAATGCCAACATAGAAATCTTCCCTAGTTTCCTTTACCGAAGGTTGACGTTACCCTCTTACCCATCTTTCACCTACTTTCGGATGCCTTGACACTGTACTTTTAAGCCTTAAGTACAGACTCAGGAACAACATCTTTCTGGCGCCGTTGCCGGGGACCGAAGTTACGAAATCTTTTCCCTGGGAGAACGACATTTATTTCGTTGAAAGTGCTACTCCTTGACAATGAACATAGAGTACACACAATTTCAATTCTTTTTCAATCTTTCACTTGGCGACTCCACGAAAAAATAAACTGGCATTCGGTAGAAGGAATACCAGACAGAATCCGGATGGTAAGCTGATTACGCCTGTTACTGATCCCGAAAAAAAATTAAAGACTAAATGCCATTCAGAACCTTCTACTTCACGCAGTCCTCTGTTTGATACCAAAGATCTGACGTCAAACTGCTCTAAAGTTAGGAGTGATATTCATTCGACTTTCCCATCCGTACACAAGGAAAAAGGTCCTCTATAAAGTTCGTCGACAGTTGACATACCAGCTTTTCTTCGACAAAATTTCCCGGTCTCGCCTGATTCCAAAAAGTGTGTTACACACTTATTTTCTACACCGATGGTAGCCACCGGAGGAGGTGGTGGAGGCATTCCTGGAGGAGGAGGTGGAGGACAAGGGAATGTCCCTCCTCCCAGAGTATTCGCAAAAGTAGCAGCGAGATACTGTCCCCTGGTTTTGCCCATCCCCCTTCATGATCTTCCTGAAAATTACATCAAAAATCTTCCTAAGTTCACTGGGGAGGGAGATCTAACCGCAACCGAGCATATAAATTTCTTTGACCAATTCGCAGACGTCTGTGGTATCGAGCACGAAGATTTCTATTCGAGACTCCTTGTCTAGACATTTGAAGGATAGGTCCAAACTTGGTTTCGGAGCCTCCCCGCAGCTTCTATCAGGACATATGACGCTTTGGAAGATGCTTTCCTTAGACAATGGGGAGAGCAGAAAGATCACTTATATTACCTTACCGAGTTTGGGTCCCTAAAGAAAAAGAACTCAGAAACAGTCATGGAATTTATTCTGAGATTCAACAAACTGTATAATAAGATTCCAGCTACAGTTAAACCCTCCGAACCCTCAGCCAAAGTAACCTTCGCGGGAGCTTTCGAGCCGGATTTCGCATTACTTTTGAGAGAAAGAAGAGGAGCCACCCTAAATAGAATGCAAGACGATGTTGTCGAAATAGAATCTAATATGATGGCTTCAGGTAAATTAAAGGCTAAAATAGAAACAGTCAACCGCGAACATAGACGCTATAGGGAACCAGCGGGTCCTTCTGGGTCAAATAGATATACTGATGACAGAGTAGATGATATGGCTCGAGTAATTAAAGAACTGTCCAACAAAATATCTAGGATGGAGTTGGACCAGGTTAAAGCTGATCCTTCTACTAAAAAGGACTTCAGGAGAAACCCAAATCCCCCAAATCAACAGAGACAAATAAAGAACGCGGATCAAAAAATACAAGCTCCACTAAAGAACGAAAATTTTATAGGAGCAAACGACCTCCAAGATTTCGGAGATTCGGAAGATGAAGTCGCGAATTTCGGTGACGAATGTTCGCAGTCGTATCTGACTCGTGAAGACTATGAAAAATCTTTGAACACCCCACAACCGTCTAATAAGGACGAAGAAGGTGATCACAATGATCTCTGTGTATCTCAACCAGAAACGGAGATGATAATGGCCGAGTTTCAACCAAAATACAACTTAAGATCTAAGAGTAAGCCCACCTCAACGAATCAACCTAAGAAAATCCTTCAAAGAGGTCAAGCTCATGAACCTCCATCGGAAGAGACCTTGTTACCCAGCAACAAAACCAAGGTGGCAAGCACTCAAGAGTCCGAGGTGAAAAAAGTTGAAACTCAAACACAAGAAACCGAACCCGCAAACAAAGATACTTCTTCAACTAAGACCATGAATGATAAATCTGTCCAGACGAATAAGTCAGAAAGAAAGAATTCGGAAGTCTCAACCGGACAAACAGACAAGGTAAGCGGAGCGTTCAGTATCGAAAATGAGTTAAGCAAAATTAAGATACCCATCCCTTTGGTGGAATTAGCAAAAACCCCCCTTTATCGCAAACAAATTACCAAGATGATAGGTGTGAGCAAGAAATCCAGTCCGATGTCATAAACTTGGAAGATGATGGGCCAAACATCACTTTTGGTCCTCATTTTGAAGGGTCTAAAGACAACATCGCTCCTTTTTATATCACCCTGAACATACATGACCAGTTGCTGCATAATTGTATGTTAGACTCCGAAGCTTCTCATAATGTTATGCCCAAAATTATTATGGAGAAGCTAGGTCTCCAGATCACAAGACCTTATGGGAATCTGTAATATTTTGATTCGAGGAAGGTTAAATGCATGGGAATGATAAAGGATCTGGTGGTTACCCTGGCACAAGTCCCTGTTAAGAGTATCCTGATGGATGTGGTTATTGTCGATATCCCCCCATAAATATGGTATGCTATTATCTAGGTCATGGGGAGCCAAATTGGGGGGTTCTCTTCAGTTAGACATGTCTTATGCCACGATCTCTGTGTTCGGTGGTCAGTTTACTCATTTATACAGGGAAACAAGATTAGCATACACGGTCAGTGACCCTCAAAACCCGCACAACTTCCCCATTTACATAGAAGACCAAGATCTGGGAAACTGCATCTTGTCTTTTGATGATGGTCTGGATGGTTGCCTGGAAGAAATCGATGCAAAGCAAGAAGAGTTAAGCCCCTTGATAGAAGAGATGTGTAATACTGGTGTATGGAAAATGTATTTCGATGGTGCTTCGTCTTCTGAGGGAGATGGTGCTGGGGTACTTTTGGTAGCACCTAAAGGTAAGTTCATTGTTTCTTTCTCCTATCATTAGCAGTGGGACATAGATTACACTAACAACATATGTGAGTATGAAGCATTGATCTTAGGATTAGAAGCTGCCAAGAAATTGAATATAAAAAACTTGGAGGTATACGGTGACGCGGAGTTGATAGTAAGACAAGTGAACCGACAGTACCTAGCCAAGCATCCCAGACTAAGAGCGTATAGAAATTGTACTTGGGACTAATTGAAAAAAAATTCTCATCTGTAAACATCCATTTTATCCCTCTCACCGAGAATCTACATGCTGATGCATTGGCAAAGGCAGCTTCAACCTTTTCTCCTCCCACGACCTTCAAACTGAAATATCATATCGAAATCAGATACAAGCCTTCCATACCAGACAATATTCGACACTGGCAAGTCTTTGAAGATGATGAACAGATTAAGAAGTTCCTTACTGCAGTAGGCGAATTTTCAGAAACTCACGCTGACCAAGAAAACCAAAATGATTCCATGTGGATCATGCAGGAAGGAGAGGAACCCGAAGTTTTCCAAGAAAAAATAGCGGATCATCATATGTTGGTCCTTAAAAGCAACCAAATTCCAAAAGGCTTAATTCCTTTAGAAAGACTTTTCGATCAGAATGACATACCTGTGAAATCCACTTTGCAGCCCCAACCAGAAGAAGTGGAGGACTGCGATATAGGAACCGAAAAAGAATCCAGGGTGGTAAAGATATCCAAGTTCCTCCCTCCCAAGGTAAAAGTCCAGTACAGAGACCTACTCAGATAGTACAAAGATGTTTTCACCTAGTCCTATGATGAGCTTAGAACGTATGACACTTCCATAATTGAGCACAAGATACCCTTGAAGCCCGGGGTCAAGCCGTTTAGGCAAAAGCTTAGGCAAATTAACCCCATTTTGTTTCCCATGATTGAAAAGGAAGTTAGGAATCTTTTAAATGCGAAAATAATTGTACCTCTGAGATACTCGGACTGGGTGGCAAATTTGGTCCCGGTCAGGAAAAAGAACGGAGAAATCAAACTGTGTGTGGATTTCCGAAACTTGAATAAGTCTTCTCTCAAAGATAATTATCCGCTCCCCAAAATGGACCACGTCCTAGAAAAAGTAGTTTGAGCAAATTGAATGTCTATGATAGATGGGTTCTCTGGGTATAACCAAATCGCCATGAACGAGCAAGACCGAGAAAAAACTGCTTTGACCACACCATGGGGTACATTCATGTATGACAAAATGCCGTTTGGTTTGATGAATGCAGGGGCTACATTCCAGCGCGCTATGGATATCGCTTTCGTAGGAGAAAGAGATAAGTTTGTAGTCATCTACCTCGACGATTTGATGGTTTTCTCTAAAACCGATGAAGAACATTTGATCCATCTAAAACAGACTTTCGAAAAATGCCGCAAGTATGGTTTGCCTTTGAACCCGAAGAAATCACATTTCACTATGCGGGAAGGTAATCTTCTAGGGCATATCGTATCTAAGGATGGGATCAGAATTGATCCTAAGAGGATTGAAGCAATAGAAACTATAAATATTCCCAGAAACGTAAAAGAGATTCAATCTTTCTTACGTACAATTAATTTTTTACAAAGGTTTATCCCAAATTTTGCTGAGATTGTCAAATTGATCACAACAATGTTGAAGAAAGATAGCAGAGTAAATTAGACGACCGAGGCTAAAGCATCGTTCGCACATATTAAAAAAGTCATCAGTGAGGCACCTGTGTTAGCAAGCCCAGATTACTTGAAAGATTTCCTTATCTTCTCGTTTGCTTCTGAGCATACTATCGTCGCGGTGCTCCTGCAAAAGGATGACGAAGGATTCGAACGGTCGATCGCGTTTTTTAGCAAGAGCCTTAGAGACGCAGAACCAAAGTATAACATAATAGAAAAACAGGCGTACGCAATAGTGAAAGCGCTAAAAGCATTAAGAACCTATGTACTGCATTCAAAAATTATCGCGTACGTGCCAACCAGTGTTGTGAAAGATATATTGGTACAGCCAGATAGTAACAGAAAGCGAGGGCGCTAGCTCGCTAAAATACAAGAATTCGATCTGGAAGTCAAGCCGACTAAATTGAGGAAAAGACACACGCCTGCACGAGCCAGATGACCAGACAGATCCAAGAAAGATTGAGGAAAAGTTCATATTGTCGGGCTGGTACAAAGACATTTTGTTCTACTTGTTGAACCTGAAGTTCCCAGATGGACTATCATCAGCCAAATGCAGAACTTTAAAACTCCACGCGGTAAAATATTGCATCGCCGAAAACCAGCTATACTGGAAGGATCCACTCGGGTTCCTACTAGTCTGTTTGGTTGAGTCGAAAAATCCACGAGTTATAGAGGAATTTCATGAAGGAGTCTGTGGAGGACACCACGCATGGAGAGCCACAGCCTACAAGATCTTGAGGGCCGGATACTATTGGCCGAAACTATTTTCGGACATCAATGCCAAAGTGCGTGCCTGCAACTCGTGTCAAATATTCGCTGGTAAACAGAAACTCCCTGCACTGCCACTCGTTCCAGTAAAAACTGAAGCTCCATTTCAACAATGGGGTCTAGACTTTATAGGGGAAATTAATCCCCATTCCAGTGCTCAGCATAAATGGATTCTAACAGCTATAGATTATTTTACTAAGTGGGTGGAAGCCATTCCAACCAAAAGGGCAACAGACTCGGTGGTAATCGATTTCTTGGAGGACAATATCTTGTCAAGATTCGGGTGTCCCCGAAAAATAGTTACCGATAATGCTCGGGCCTTCAAATCTATGGCCATGATCAGCTTCTGTCAGAAGTATAATATCGTTCTCGGCCATTCCACTGCATATTACCCTCAGGGGAATGGATTGGCTGAATCATCTAACAAGAGCCTGGTGAACATAATCAAGAAAGTACTGGATGAAAATAAAAGGTCTTGGCATGTACACTTAAAATACGCATTATGGGAAAACCGCATCAGCACTAAAAGGTCTATCGGCATTTCGCCTTTTCAAATGGTCTATGGCACAGATGTTGTTCTACCTATAAACCTAGCATTACCAGTGATGAAGTTATGGCAGGATCAAAACGAATAACCCAATCATGTAACCAGGAGAATTAATTAGCTGATCGAGGTTCAACAGCATAGAGTGGAAGTCGATGATAAAATGCAAAAGTACCAAGATGATATGAAAGCATTATTCGACCTCAAGGCAAAAGATAGAGAATTCCTCCCAGGTGACTTAGTATTAAGATGGGATGCGAGAAGGGAAGAAGCCACGAAGCATAGAAAATTTGACCACCTTTGGTATGGACCATTCAGGGTCTCGGCTCCAGAAGGGAAAAATTATTTTCTTCTGGAAAATATAGACGGAGAAGTCCTCAGTGCCTCTGTCAACGGGCAATATCTGAAACATTACATGACATAATAGTTATAAAAAAAAAAAATCGTAAATAAATAAATTTCATGTTTTGTACATACGTATATTTTCATTTGAACATTTACTTTTAATTTTTGGTTTTTTGTTCCTAAACTCTCGACACATTTCCAATAAGATTCGCATTTTCTTTTTACAGGATTCCAGCTACAGACGAAACTAGCAGGAAAAGTAATTTGCAGGTCGGTGTCAGAAATAGAGCGGCATAAAACAGGTGATACCTAAAATAGTTTCATAATGCACAAAGAAAGTGAAAAGAAAAGATAGGGGTGAGCTTTTTCAATACACAGGTTATGAAATAACTGTTAAAGCAAACTAAGGTAACATTTTTCAAACTGCAATATAAAAGGTTAGATAATAGGATTATTGTTGGCTTCATAATCTTCGAGTTAAAATGATTTGAATGAATACACTAAATCTAAAAAAAGTCAGTCAGAATAACTGTCCCCAAAGATATCTATAAGAGCCAGTCTTGAACGGTTTTGACCTTTTGTGTTTTCAGTCAATGAATCGTTGCCTTGTATCCTGTCTATCTTTGGGTCTAACTTTGAGCAAGTCACCATCTTCTCGAGTCATTACGAAGGGATAAAATATTTTCGTTTTAAACCTCGTGGGTTTTGAAAAGATCTTGATAGGAAAGCGGGTCTTCACAACTACTTGATCTCCTTCTAAGCGAAGGAATGTTTAAAGCGATCTTAACTTTCCTAGGTTTTTCAATAGTGTCGGAAGAATCAAAGCTTGCTCAAACGGGATGCCCCTTAAAAAATGTATTTTCCTTTTTTCCCTAAGAATGAAGGTGTTGTGAGGGTCAAGGGAAGCTTGGTACCGAGTAATCAAAATAAGTTGACAGACCTCTGATGCAAAATATTACACAGATATCAGCCCTGATACAAATTGATTGCCCCCATCTTCGCGTTCAAAAAGTAAATTATAAGACAGGTGGTGAAAGGAAATTCAGAAATGATTGCCCCCATCTAGTCCAGGAAGATGATGAAAGGAAATTCAGAAATGATTGCCCTCGTCTCAGCATTTAAATGCATAAATATTTTCCGAAGTGGTGAAAGGAAATTCAGTGAAAAGGGCTAGACAACTTCATCGGGGTACTGAACAGGCTCGCTGGAAGTGAAGCAATGTCTGAGATATCTGTAAGGCTATTATACATGAATATCACTCTACTCTGGTAACCAATGCTTTCTAAAAACCTGATCAACACCCCAAATTCAGACGGGACTTCCCGATTTAAAAATATATAATCTCATTCTTTTGATGCAAGCTGAGAATCACAAGATCTGTTGAATCTCCTAGGGTCATTTTGACTGTCTTGAAACATACCCAAAGTTAGTAGTGGGAAAGGGAAAATTGTGAAAGAGACTACAGCTGTGTTTGGAAAGAGTATCTGATTTTGGAGAAACTTCTCGAGGTAAAAAACGAAGTCTTTTTCCCCCTTCGATCCTTTTTTCCTTGGAATTTTTCCGCATGTTTGAACTTTTGACTCCATTTACCCTATATTGGCACGTGGTCTATTGTTCTTCCCGCCTCACAGGAAGGCGGGATCCCTAGTTGGAGCCTATGTTGGAGCCGCCCTTGTTTTATTTTTACCCTTCACAATGCTAATTTTTTTATACTTGAAATCTAAAGATGGTCTTTTGATTGTTTCCCCCGAGACTTTGAAAACTCTGCAACCTTATTACATAGGCAGCGATGCTTTTCCACTCTCGAAACAAATCTACTTTCGTAAGAATGTCACTCTCTTTGTTTTACTTCGGGATCTTGTAGGTCGGATACTTTAACCCGTGAATTCACACGTCCCGAGTCACAAAACGGCGAAGTCATTTTAAATTTTCACTCAAGACAGGAACCAGGGTAAAGTCTTTTAACTCAGTGATTAGACGTCGTCGGGGTTTCGCACCTCAGCGTTTTCCAAGTTCGAATTTTTATTTATGCAGCTCCGAGAGCCGAGAACACGAGGTTATTTCAGGCTAACCCTGGTCAAGGATTATAGGCAAAAAGGATAACCATGGTTAAAATATGTTCTCGGTGTTTCGCCACTCGGCACTATCTTTTAGAAAGTTACGGCGTCAAAAACCCCGACTCACGAAGTCGCGACAAAATTATAGCATGATTAATTAATCGCCTAATCTAAGATTTTCTTTCCCTTAATTGAGTCTTAATTATCGCCATCTCGCAGTTTCGCGACTCGGCATACTAATCTCCCAGAAACTTGTCTTCGAAGTTCCGAGTCGCGATATGGCGAATAAATTGATTATGAAATTAATGATGCTCCAAATCGCGATTACTGTTAATTAAGCCAAAATCGGTCCTCGCAGTCTCGCGAGTTGAAAACTCAAAATGTTAAAAGGAAATCCACGATGCAGCGAACAGCGAGAAAGTTATTAACGTTGCTAAGTTTTGATATTTTAAAATAAAGCAAGATATGTCCCGTGCATCGAGGCTTGCACGTTTTCCAAGGTAGCTATTTGCTCTCCATACTCCAACTGACTGTCAAACCGCCAAAATTTATGACATTAATGGGAAGATAAGGTAAATCTATGTGTAAGATCGGATTTTTACGGCATAAGTTTATTTCTAATTTCGAATTGACGGGATTGTTTTGAAAGGTACCATTTTTTCAAATATATGCAAGAGCTACGTTTCATTATGCATTTTTCATAGCACGCGGAGCTCATCGTTTCTAAGTTAACTATTTTCTGCATGTATACGCAGTTCTATCGAAGGAGAGCTAAAACGAAAACTGCGGCCATGTCTCCGCGGAAAGCAGCAAAGGAGAATGTCGAAGTCGCGGGATAGGGCTCAGACAATGTCGTCGATACTTCACCCCGAAGTGTTGAATCGATCCCCGACTGGTCATTTGTGTCAAATGTTCTGCAAGCAGAATTGGTAGATTACTCAGACGACTCCGACGACATCGAAAGGGATGATCTACACACCAAGTACAAGATAATCGTCCAATCTGGGATGCACAGAGTAGTAACCAGGCCACGGTTGCTTCCATATTACGACATGATCTGGTGGACGTTGGACCACGTAGACGTACCTACCAGGACGATCATGAACAGCCAGCGAGTTATTGTCGGTACTTTTAGGCCCGAGCATATACAAACCATGTACAAACTACCTTCTACGTCTAAATATACATATGGTGCCGAGTTGCTGGAGGAATTCAAAGAGAAAGAGTGCACCTAGTATGACAAAACCATGCCCGGTTTGATCAAAGATTGGGTTTCACGCTCCGCGAAATTCAGAGAAAATGACCAGGGCGTTTATTCTATCACTTCTTTGGAGCCACAGTATAAATATGTGGCCATGTTGACATGCCGGCTATTTGGGAGAGAAGACACATCGCATTTCTACATCGCATGGGTGCCTCTCATGTTTCGGGTCGCAGAAGGTTGCTCATTTAATTGGGCAAATATGCTCTCAGACAGTTTGGCCAACAGGGTCACAGAGTATTGGGAGCAAAAGGCAAGTGGGAAACCATCCTTGTTTTTCATGTCAGCATATATCATGGACGCATATATGTTCCATGACACCATTCCCCTTGATGAGTTGGGCTTGGAATCCAGTCCAAGAAAAACCCGTGCATGAGTATCATGACAAACTATGGGAGGATAAAGCAGAAAAGTTCACATATGAGATTTTTAACTGGGTGATGGTGCCCCTGCATATCGCCATTTTTGGGCACCCACCACCTCACGTCTTGGACAACATTGCAACAGGTCTGAGTGGCATAGCAGATTGGTATGTGGAGGCAGAGTTTTCATATTTCAGAGTTTTCAGGGCTTCTGTTCCCCTCATGCGCTGCCCTTGTTCATCCCCGACAAGCTGGCTTGTCAAGAGGTCACCTGGCAAACGGTAATTGGAGGGGTGAGAAAAGAACTCAAGGGTTACTCAAAGAAGGTATGGACTTCTTTTCCCATTCGGCTGAATTCCTATTCTTTATTAGATTTCGGGCATGCCAAAGCCGAGGCTGCCGCCCTGGAGGACCTAAGTTTGGTCTCCATCAAAGTGAAGAAACATGATCCACAGAGGGTTGTGAGCAACCATTTGGCTCATTGTGGGCTGAAGAGATTTGAGCATGAAAATTCACCCTGGGATGATGTTTTCCGAGGGGCGAGATCTTATGAAGAAGTGCTAACCCAGATCCAATCATTAGCACCCGAAGACACAGCATCTGTATTAAAATTCTAGGAAAATAGACGAAGATGTCTCCCCACTGTGTTGAGAGGTTCGGCTGCTTCCGAGACAAAACAGAAGGATGTTGAAGATTCTGAAGACGCAATTTCTAACCTTGGAAAACACCAGGAAGGGGAACAAACGAAGAATCGTGAAGCAGAAGTAAAAACTCCAGGCCCACCAAAGGAACAGAAGCCGGAGACTGAAACAGAGACTTTAGGTACGCCAAAGGAGCAGAATCCCGTCGGTACTCCAAGAGAATCGGAAAAACAAATAGGAGAGCCCATCACCTCGGTCACACCCTTGCAGTCGGCATAGGGAAATGTCAGTGAGGGATGGATATTTAATGAAGAACCGAGGCCCATAAGAGCAGAGGAACTCCCTCCAAATGAGTTCTTTTTTGATAAAAAGAGGAAGGCGGTAGTGAAAAGAGAGTTCTATCAAGAAGGAGAGTCCACTGCGAAAAAATATAAAATCATGACCGATGGAAAAAATAAGAAAAATGACCAACTCGCCACTGAAATCGTGGGAACGTTGGGGGCATATGCTTCGGCAAATCAATTCTCAGTTGGACTTTTGAATAACCAACTAAAAAGGAAAAATCGCCTAATCAGGACCCTCGAGGCTAGATTGGCCATAGCCGCAGAGAATGCTAAAGGTCAGGCCAGCATGGAGATAGAACAGGTGAGAGTGGCCGACAAAAATGAAATATAAATGCTCAAGACCAAGCTTGAGCAAGCACAGTTGGTTGTCCGAGATGGTAGAGCGCAGGTGAGCCAACAGAGAAATCAGATTGAACAGTTGCAGGCTCGGGCAGAAATCGTCGAGAGCAGAGAAATAGACATCGACATATTTAAATCTCGAGCTAGCGAGATTCAGAGAAAAATCTTTTCGGCACAGCAGAATTTGCTTTCCGGGATAGGAGAGATCCGAGAGAACTGTCTGTTGATGAATCAGGTGTCTAAGAACCTGACTGCTAGGTAAAGGGAGGCCGAAGTGGCTCAGGTCGCTTTCCAAGACGCGATAATCACCACAAATAACAGGGTTTCAGCAGGCGCTCCTGGGCTTGCCATCCCTGAAAAAACCAGAGGAAATATTCTATTGAAATATTGGGAGCATAACATTGCCCTGGGAAAGGAACAGGTCCAAAAGGTAACCCACTCTTTAGAAGAAGCTTTTAACTCCGTAGATGGCGAGTTGTTGGATATTGACAGCCGAGGCGATGCAGAAGCATTGATGCAAATAAATGTGGAACAGATCTCACTTGATCTGAAGGAAAAGGATGAGAGATATTTGGCCGACATCTCTCAGATAGATATGGTGGACATGGCCAAAGTTGATAAGCACATGATCAAACCCAGCGCACATCTAAGTGCCCTCGACATCGTCGATGCACAAATGGGGGACAAGCTGCAGCAGTTAGCCCGAGAATGTTACTTCGTCGAGGCCAGCTGTCAAGCGGAACCTTCGCAGCTCGTATCTCAGTTTGTGGAAAGATGTATTGCCTGCACCGAATTTGCGCGAAGATGAGCACCTGGCACCAAGTGAAGATAGAGTAGGAGAAAGTGAGTGATTGCACTCTTCTTGGTTGTAACCGAATTTGTGTAATCGTTGAGATTCTAATTGATCTGTAAAATTGTATAAATATATCACAGAAATAAATAAACGGGGCTGGACCCTTTTTGTGTCGATTGTAATAGAGTTTTTGCATTCGAGAAGTTAATATAAGAAAATATGGAGATTCTCGATTCCGTCAGGACTGTGTTACAAGTTTGTTTCTTCGTATTTCATGTTTCATTTCATTCATTTATTCATAATTGATGTGCTTCGTTATACTTTAGTACAACCACTACTATAACGAAAGGATTTCGGTTTTCTGTAATTATTTATTGTCTTACCTCTGCACCAGCTATCAGCAGGTGTAAGACCAATCTGCACTTTCATAATTCTATATATATTCTTTGCTATGCCAGTTATTTCCTTACTAATTTACCCTTTTGTTTATATGTGAGTTTTCTCTTTGACAGGAACCTTGCATTATATGCAGCTAAATGTTTTTTCTCTCACCTCCCTTTTATTAAAATATAATACAGTTACGGGAAAGAGCCTTTAATTTGCATTCCTATTTTATTCTTAAACCGTAAAATCCTCTTATATTCGACCAAATCGAGATAGCATTTAATCTCTCTTTGAATCCTTTCCTACTCTTACTGTTCCTCCATGACTGTCCCTGCACAAACACAGCCTAATATTGAACCCAGAATATCGAACCAAACGCATATTCCTTTAAACCTTTTTGACATAATCCTTAAAATTGCTAATAACTGCAAAGAACTTGAACGTTCATGGGTAGCCATTGAACAAGATATAACTACATAGGAACAGTTGGAAGCTAGACAACGCCAACGTAGAAATCTTCCCTAGTTTCCTTTACCGAAGGTTGACGTTACCCTCTTACCCATCTTTCACCTACTTTTGGATGCCTTGACACTGTACTTTTAAGCCTTAAGTACAGACTCAGGAACAACAGAGGTGACAATGGTGGGATTGGTTCAGTTACGCCAGTTTGACATCCTTTCATCCATCCTTTATCCTAACTACAAATTGTGCGATAACATTTTGGCTTCGTTGTCGGGGAACACTGAGTCAAAGCTTCCTCAAGACGACACTTTTCGGTAAGCCTTACCTCTAGAGTCTTATCTTACAATCTTATCTGGTGACTCCACTTAGGGCATTTTTTATTATCTTTTGATAGTTTCAAGAAAATTATCTAGCGACTCCACAAACCACAAGGAGGTACAATAATCATCCTCAATCCTTCAAAAGAAAGCCTCCCCGAAACTCCCTTGTTGTAAAATCACTTTTCGGAGGAGATCTTCCCTTGAACACCATGTCTAGCACAACAACCCAGACCAATGCACTGAACCCAGGAAATAATCAAAGACAATGGTCATCTACTCTCTGCAAGCCACTAGACATGTCATCCATATCAGGCTACCCTAGGCAAATTCCACCCAAGTATGAGAAGTGGTTGCCTAAGTTTACCGACACTGATGCAATTAGTGCTGAAGATCATATGAGCAATTTTTGGGCATTTTTTCAGCTTCACCCCGTTAGTGATGATGCTGAAGACCTAGTCATGAAGTCTTTCTCCGCTACCCTCCTTGATGCTTCAAGGCATTGGTATCATAGTCTACTAGATGGAATCATTAAAACCATGGACAAACTAGAAGAATCCTTTCTCAAGAGATGGAGTATCAAGGAAGACCCCAACATGTTATTAACTAGGCTAAATTCCCTTTGGAAGCATGACAATGAGACTATTCGAGAGTTCCATACTAGGTTTGAAACGTTGTTGCAAAAGATCCTTGCAAGCCATAATCCAAGCGATAATTACCTTGTCTACATCTATACCAAATATTTCACTGGTCAGCTAGGGTATCTCCTTAGAGACAAAAACCCCCAAACAATTCAAGAAGCTCAAGAATTGGCCACCAATATTGAAGGCAACCTCCATTCGTCCAATATTGAGCCTTTCAAAAATCCAAGGGGAAAAATGGACACTAAACCCAAGATAGTCCACAATACCGAGCCTACTTTTGACCTTTGTGCTAGTATGGAAAAATTACAAGCAACCATGGATGGCATGATAAAAAATCAAGAGCTAATGATGAGTAGAATTTTCAATTTGGAAAGAGCCCAGAACCAAGCACCTAAGGTCCCGTACAAAGGTCAATACCAAAAGGGGAACCAATTATATAAACCAAAGAATGATCAAGAGGTTACAAACACTTTGGCTCCTGCAAATGTAGTGGATGAAAATCCTTGGTGCTTGCAGTGTAGTGAATCACATTGGGAACATGAGTGTCCTTACAACAATGATGGCCATGAACAAGTGAACAATATAGGTCATCTCATGGAAGGCTCCCAAATAAATATCATTGTTGAAGAACATTGGGAGGGCGTGAAAGAAGCAGCCAGGTTGGCTAAAATGGAAGTGATAAACAACCTAGACAAGGAATCAAGAGAGAAGTTGAAAAAACAAGAATTCCAGGTGTATAGATGAAAGAATTTGAACCAACCCACTTCTACTATTCATGTGGTAGCTCAAACAAAACCTCCACCCTCGGACATTATCCTCATGAAAACTTCCAAAGCCGAAAGGGTGGACTTGAACTTTGACTTTGAAGGGCCGCTATCTAATATGCATGTAACCATCCTTCTCAAAGAGGTCATTAAAGTGCCATCTGTTAAAGAATGATTTGACAACTTTTTCCAAGGATTAGATGGACCCATGGACCCTCCTATTATGTTGCAGGCTGATCAGTTTAGGGTCCAGTATGATGAACATCCCCCCTTCTTTATGACCTTGATATTGAATAAAAAGAGCCTCAATAACTGCATGTTGGATTCAGGGGCCGATGCTAATATGATGTCCCTCAAGGTCATGCAACAAGTAGGTTTGAAAGTCACACGACCTTACAGGAATGTGTGTGGATTTGAATCTAAATCTATACCCACACATGGGGTGATTGAGAATGTCCATGTTTTCCTTAAAGAATACCCCGAGAAGGTGATCCACATGGACATAGTGGTAGCGGATGTCCCAGATGTGTGGGGGGTGTTATTGTCTAGAAAGTTTGTCACAAAACTAGGAGGTACTCTTGAGATGGACCTCACTTATGTGAATATACCTTTGAAAGATGGAGATATACGGCATCTCCCGAATGTACCTGTAACTACAACTCATGTGCAAGAGCTTAGTGATCCCATCAAAGATGACAAAGCACATGAGAAAATCATACAGAGCCTTCCTAAGTTTTCTCCGAATGATATGCCTTTTGCAACAGAGGAAGACTTTGATCAAATTCAATGGCCCAAGAAAGAAGAATATCAACAGATCCTAGACAAGTATAAAGACAAGGAATTTGGGACCGTGAAGTTACTAAAAACATGTGAAAGTGACAAACTGATTCAGCCTTCCCAGCAGGAAGTCTTTACCACAGAATCCCACCCCCCTTCCTCTGCACAATACACCAAGGTTGTCCATGGAACAACCAAGTACAAGATCAGAGAGTACAAGGAAGGGGATGTAGTATAGATGTGGGATACCAAGAAAGAAGATCCAACTAATGTCAAAGGAAGTACCCAATATTTTCTCGACCCTTTCAAAGTTGGAAGAAAATCAGTTGATGATTCATATTACTTGTCCACTTTGGAAGGAAGAAGGCACCCATTGCCTATCAACGGACACCTCCTCAAACCCCACCAAGGTGGTGGGACCTGACTTCACAGGTAAGTGCAGGTAAGTAGGTAGGCATTTTTCATTCATTGTACTATACCATCAGCATTGCATGCTAGAGTAGTTTGCTTTCACATTTGTACATACGATTGCTTTTATTTCAGTCTTTTATATATATATATATATATGTTGGGGTGGTATCACCACCCCAAATGGTTACTAATAGTTTCTATTGAGATCAATAAAGTTACAAGTTATGCCAGAGATGTTGAGGTTCTCATGCGCTCTACGGTGAGCACATGTCCCCAAGTTGGAGCCAAATGTTTTAGGGATAACTAGGAGATTATGTCTCGATCCCCATAGGTCCTATACATGGAGTACCAAGAGATAGATCGACTTGAGAATGGCCCTAGAGGGCCCATATTTTCTCCCTTTCAGCGCCCCCACTTTGTCAACAGCAACAACACCCATAACCTTCGGCTTGGTCCTGTATCAGAGATGGTTCTTGCTCCATGAGGTAATGAGTCTGAGTATCATGCTATGTGTCACTCTGATCCTCAAAACCTTTGAATATGTGCATTTAATTGCTTTTGTTTATAACAAATTCTTGGATCTTATACTTGTCCACTTGACCATGTCTGGGGGGAATGAAAGGATTCCCTAGTAAGCATGTGCCCATAGGTTTTGGTTTGCCACTTGGAGGGGGGGGGGGTTGAAAAGTCATCATTTTCTCCTGTCATTACCACCTTTTCATCTTGCTTCCCGCTCATCCACCCCATTACATTTGTCCGAGTATTGGGTTGGCCAATCATTTAAAGGGTTGCACCTTACCTTGTGGGAAGAAGGGGCTAAATTCCCAAAAGGTAAAAGCAAGATGGAAAAAGATAAAATCCTAAAAAGAAAACCTCGAGATTCTTCTCAACAAGAAACAAGAGGGACCCCCGAGAAAGAAGTAAAAAGATTCTCAACAAGAAACACGAGAGACCCAATAAAATTAATAAAAAATGGCCTAGTCAGAGGATAAGGGTTCTCATCACAAGCTAGCCTATTAGGTCCATGGGTACCTAG
Source organism: Picea engelmannii (assembly GCA_009831015.1). Taxonomy (NCBI): domain Eukaryota; kingdom Viridiplantae; phylum Streptophyta; class Pinopsida; order Pinales; family Pinaceae; genus Picea; species Picea engelmannii. The sequence continues at coordinate 42,510 of ML822387.1, forward strand.
AAGTATGGCACTACTAGCAATTGGTTACCACGCTAGGGTGGTAGCTCTTGGTTGCATGGCCAAGAGAAAGGGGGTCTCATCACGAGCCAACCTTCTCATTTTTGTGAAAGTACTTGTGGGTAACATTAACACCACTCATCACCATGCCAAGAAAGTGTCCCCTAATTAGCTTCTTGAAGAAAAAGAAATAAAGAATGAAGAATAAAAGGCATGAATGGGCTTGGAAATAATTGCATCCAGGACAGGTGCAACTCACCTTCTACAAAGGCACCCACAGGTAAGCCTTGCATTTCTCTGCTTTCACTATACTCCTTGTCAGGACATCCCTTATACACCACATCCACTTACATGACTTGGATTTAATCTCTTCCGGAAACATCCATTTTCTAGTGGAAACTAGCCCAATAGGATGCCCTATCACTTTCCCCTAACTTGTATTGCAGACTTGTATAATGTCTTTGAGCACTTAACTGAGGTAATAGGGGTTTTATGCACATGTTTAATAATATTGATGATGAGATGTGATTGACATTCCTATGATCCCTGTGACTTATGAGCCCATGGAGGGCATAGTTGTTGATGTGCAGGATCATGCCCAATGGACAGGTACCACATTGGACAAGTACACATGGGGAGATGATTAGTTTGAACCTCCATGGGGCTGAAGAGCCCACCTGATGGACACTGATACCGCATCAAGGGGTAGACACAAGGCATAACGTTTGTACCAAGGAAGAGCAGAAGAATCCATCAGAGGTAGCTGAGCAGACTTGTACCTAGGAGGTTTGAGCCCTCTACACAGGAACATTGGCCTTGGAAGTCTTAGGCGTCTCCCAGGATTCCCATGACATCACCCAACAATATGGACATTTTGGGAGGCAATTATGGCAGTTTTGGCACATGTGGCTAACATTTTTCTCCAGAAGGCTGCATTTGCCCTAAAAGGGGCTAACGTTACCCTAGAAAGGGGATGACGTCTCACTATTTTTTGATTAGGGTTTTATTTTAAACATTGAATGTAAAATAGTATGATTTTGGTATTTTGGCCTTATCAGACTTTTATAGACCTAAAATGTAATTTAGGTAATTGGTATACTATATATTCAGGGATTTTACCTTCATATTATCATCATCTTTCACTCACTCATTAGTGAGGTCTGAAATTTGTGCCCTTCTTAGGGTTATTGGCTGAAATTTTGAGGCGCACTTGTTGAAGGAAGACTTTCTTGACATTTTTGGCATTTCTCTTGGTGGAAGGTATTACAACTAGGGTTTTGCTATATGATTTCTTGGTTAAATGTAAGTGAATTTCTGCAAAACTTCTTGATTGAATGGTTGTAGTGTTGTTTTCTTGCATTTATTATTATAATTTGTTGAATTAAACCCTAGGTGACAAGCACATACTAAAGGTCCTTGTCTCATGTCCCTATCAAGATTTTAAGCCATTTTATTTGGTGAAGTAAGATAGAGCCTTGCCATAGAAACACTCTATTCTTTTCTTCTAACCTAGCCGTTTTACTCTTGTTGAGCTAAGAAGGAGAAAAACGCACCAAGGCCTAGGGTAGCCTACACCTGGTGAGTCATTTTTCCCTAGGTCTTGTCTAGTGAAACTTTGCTTTAGAAACACATCACTCACAAACTCTCTTGTCTTAGATCAATCTTTTTTTCAAGCTAGCCATTTTTTCCCATTGAGCTAAAGAAGGAGGAGAGAGCACTGAGGCCTAGGGTTTCTACACCAAAGTGAGTCTCTCTCCCTTAGGGTTTCATTTTTAGGCCTTGCTTTAGCAACATCTCAACACTTTACCATCTTGTCTTTGGTCTTACTATCACTTAGTCCTTCAGCCTTTGCGTCCTCTCTTTGACTCCATATACCCTAGCAACGTATTGATCTAAGGCCTTGTGTGTTGAGTAACTTGATCATACAAACAACCAAATACTTTGAACAACCTATAAATCTTACTAACCCTAGCCTAGACTAATTTTACTAACCCTAGTGTTGTCGTCACCTTCTTGTGCTATAAACCCCTTTTTGCAACTTACATTTTACTTCTAAAGCAATTGGATGATTGGTTAAGGCATTGTTCATGAAGTGTTTATATTGTTATATTGAATTCCAAAGTTTCTTTAGCATTTATTGTGAAGTAATATTGTGTAATGATTGCTATTGTATAAATATTGATTTACTTCATCAATATTATTGCTCAATTGCTTATTATTAGAAAGTCATTAGTTATATGAAGTACTAACCAACAAGCAAGATTTCACATATAGTTTCATTATCTCTTTGTCTCGGACAAGTACTCTTATTGGTTACTACTTCTAGTTATCTTTCATATTTATTGGTTATAAGCCGGACTTTCTGCTCGGTGGTGACTTGTGAGGGGGGGAATTACTTTTTATCTCTTAACCTTGTTTCCTTCTCAAAACCCCAGGTCACCGGGGATGTCTCCCCTGGGCCTTACCTCCCTAAACAGAAAGAACCTTCCCATTGAGGTGACAGTGGTGGGATTGATTCAGTTACGCCAGTTTGAAATACTTTCATCCGTCCTTTTTCCTAACTACAAACTGTGCGATAACATGGACCATATTTTTTTCATTATTTATGTGTAATTACTCAACACATTAAACAATTTGTCTTTAAACTATTAGTATGATTTACAAAAAAAAATGATACAATTTGAGAGTGAATAAAAAATGAATTATCAATGTGATTTTTTTTTGTAAAATTTGGTGTAATTTGATAACTAACAAAAAGTAAACTAGTAACTTGTAGATAGTTCAAACCATAGAAAATAAACATGTGATTGTGGAGTGTTGTTTCATTTGTGTAAACAAGTTTTACAAATTCAAGGGATACACACATAATAAAAAGATTCATGTATTCTATCTATTGGCCTCATATCCATTAAAACCACCATATATCTAGGCCCTTCAACAACATTAATAGAGTCTCATTCTGCATGCTCTAGGATTTTGATTTCTTACTCTTTCGATAGAAATGAGGAGAAACTCCCACTTATTCACGGGAAGGATGTTGATTTTTATTTTTCTCTGTCTTCTTAGGTAGATGCCTCATAATGATCTAATCTCTCACTAGAATCTTCTTAGGTAGATGCCTCATAATGATCTAATCTCTCACCAGAATCATGGGAAGAGTCTCATTTAGAATGGAGGTCTTTAATCAATACCATTTTTTTCTTCAGAAAGGTTAGTGAGGTCCTTAATGTTGACACTATTCAAGAGATAATTGAGTTAGACGATAGGATTTTTAAATATGTAACTTTTAACTGTAAATGGTTTAATCTTTTTGATAAAAAAAATAGATCTATTAAATATGAGCTAGATA